>OW679200.1:1894022-1954962 GCA_940337035.1 Agriotes lineatus | reverse complement strand
GCATTTCTATAATTTTGATTTTACAATAATAAATTTAAATAAATTAATTACATAATTATTTTCTAGAAAAAACGTACATGAAAAATGTCTTAATGAGAGAAGTTTAAACTGATATTCAAAACAGATCCATTATCAAATATTTGAAAAAAAAATAAATAAATAAATTTCAAGATGAGATTAAAACAGGTAAATCTAAAACAGTTTGGAAATTAAATCCTTTCACCTATCTAATATAATACACATAATAATTGTTATTCTTTTTTCTTTCTCAGATTACATGTCATTCTGATTAACAATTGTCCCATTTTTAAAACATATATGTCTGATGAAGCTAACTCGATTTAGCGAAACGTTACATTTTATCCATGAAGTTTTAACAATAAAATTTTAATGTGTCTTGACAAAAATGTTTTCTTAGAAACACATAGTTAAACTAAATATTTTAGCTGAAAATGTTCTCTAATCGTGTGATTTGAGGAAGTGTTACTGGTGATTTTATAAAACCAGTGATTACATTTCAACTCACATGAAATTTAATATTGCAAAAACAGCTGTTAAACAAAATTTAATATGAATAGAAATAGTTACTTTTTTTTATAATTTGCCCCAACAGATCGGATGCTATCTCACACAATCTTCATTGGTTTTCTATAGCTTTCTCTTTTTCAGTCGTAGTACCGTGATACTGATTAAATTACGCATTAGCTTCTGATTAAACTACAAGGCGGTCATTTTCAATTTTCGCGCTAATATTTGAATTTGAAATTTTTCAGATTTTTTCTAAGTTCCTTTTTTAAAACAGGTCGAGACATGTGTTTGTGACTAACAGTGCTTTGTCCGTCAGAGGCTGCACTGAAAACGCAGGCATAATTACTTCCCGAGGCTGGCTTTCTATTGGTCATCCGCTACGAACAGGCTGCAGTTCTCGGCAGTCAATCAAAATACCTATTGAAACAAGCAGTAACAGCCTATCAAATGCCGTTATTTTATCTACACTTCCCAAAACTTTTAAGAAAAAAGCTGTATGATATCATAATGGTGTGATATAATTTAAAAATTGTGATTTCTTTTAATTTTGGGCAATACATTTTATAAAAAAGTGTAAAACATTTGCAAAATTATGCTTAGAAATAACTATAAAACTGCTTTTACATCATTTTTGTTTTACAAAACGATTTATAAAACGAATTGTGATAATTTTTAAGTGAAATAATGTGGGATGGCGTATTTTTTATCGCTTATTGAATAAAAATATTGTTTTTTGTATAATTTCAAGTGACATGATGCCATTTTTTGTAAAATTTTTAGTGAAATGATGGTGTCAGAACATTTTTTTCAACGAAATTGTTTGTTTTTATTCAAAATCATGTTAATTTGTGGTCAACATACATCTATTTCCATCAAAAGTACAAAAATTTTTTTAATAAAAATGCTAAATTGTAGCATTATATCGATCAATCTGTAGGAATTGCGTGATTTTTGTTCAATTTTGAGTTAATTTGTCGTCATCACATGCACATTTAGTCAATTGTACAAGAATTTTGTAATAAAAATGCACAAAAAGCCCACGTAACTGAAGTTTTGTTTATAGAAATGTTGGTGGTAGAAGATTTTTCAACGAAATTTCCTGTTTTTATTCAAATTTATGTTAATTTTGAGTCAACATACATATAATTCCATCAAAAGTACAAGAACTTCGTAATAAAAATGAACAACGAGCCAACTTAGCTGGAATTTTGCTTCTTGAAATGATTGTAGCAGAATATTTTTCAATGAAATTGCTGTGTTTTATTCAAATCTTACTAAAATTGCAACAAGTTAGAAAAAAAAGTGTAAAACATTTGCAAAATTATGCTTAGAAATAACTCTACAACTGTTTCTACATCATTTTCGTTATTATAAAAGCGCTTTGCAAAACGAATTGTGATAATTTTTTAAGGGAAATGATGTGGGATGGCGTATTTTTTATCGCTTATTGAATAAAACTTTCGTTTTTTGTATAATTTCAAGTGACATGCTGTCAGTTTTGTAAAATTTTAAGTGAAATGATGGTGTCAGAACATTTTTTCAACAAAATTGCGATTTTTTTTTAATGAGAGTTGAATAAAAATACTGTTTTTGTAGAGAATTTAAAACTGAGATTGCATAAGTTTTAAAAAATTTGAAAAAGTATACGTTTGGATATACTGTTGGGCCATAATTATCTATAACAGCAATGAGTTAACATGAACAAGCAAATACAACGCTTGAGTAAGAAAGAGATAGCCATACAAAAAATTATATTAGTAGGCATGTCTAGTGGACAAATGTCATAATTAAAATTAAGAGTCAAGCCTTCTCGAATATTTGCTACTATGTTTATCTCTTTCTTACTCAGACAATACATGTTATCTTCTTGTTCATGTTATCTTATTGCTGGTATATATAATTGTGGTCGAGAACTGCAGCATGGCTAAAGTTCCTAGTGGTTGACCAATAGAAAGCCAGCCTCGGGAAGTAATTATGCCTGCGTTTTCAGTGCAGCCTCTGACCGACAAAGCACTGTTAGTCACAAACACATGTCTCGACCTGTTTTAAAAAGGGAACTTAGAAAAAATCTGAAAAATTTCAAATTCAAATATTAGCGCGAAAATTGAAAATGACCGCCGCGTAATTTAATCAGAAGCTAATGCGTAATTTAATCAGTATTACGGTACTACGACTGAAAAAGAGAAAGCTATAGAAAACCAATAAAGATTGTGTGAGGTAGCATCCTATCTGTTGAGGCAAATTATAAAAATAAAGTAATAATTATTTCTATTCATATAGCTTTCAAATTTCGACGGTCGAGCGGAAATTTCCAGATATATAGTAGGGTGGGACAATGAGAATATCGATAATCCATTCATCCGCGTCGCTCAAATGATAAAAATAGACAAATTGTTTCTAGCAAAATCAATTGCAAGGTCAATTTTTAAAAAATTGTATCAACTTTTGAACACAATTAGCTACAAAATTCCATTTTTATAATTGATATTTTTGAAAAAATAGTTTGTTTTAAAAGCTGGGCTCGTGACGTCAGAGCAGGTAAAGTATCTTTCCGATAACCACATTAAAATTTGCAACGTCTCGGTAGTGCTGAGGCAATGACGGTTGTATTTAATTTGTTGAACACGAACGTAGAGCGTTCAAATCCAGCTCGTCCATAGATTTTTTTAAATATAAACAGCCCTTCTGTGAATGCAAGAGAGAGACAACCAACCCCCGATGAGCAGAAGAGAGAGAGAGAGAGAGAGAGAGAGAGATCTACCAATTTGAAATTCAAATATTTGCGCGAAAATTGAAATTGAAAGACAGCCGCGAGAAGTGCGCACGCAGAAAACAAAAATGGACGACACCCGACAAGTTTAAATTCAAAAAATGGAACTTAGAAAAAAATCTGAAAAACGAGAGAAAATTTCCTATAGTAGGTAGGGACGATGGAAATCTTGATAGTCCATTCATGCGCCCGTAATTTAATCGGAAGCTAATGCCTAATTTAATCAGTAGCACATATAAAAATTAATTATATCAAATAGCGAAATTAATTGGGCCAATCCGCGAATTAAAATTAAAACCGCAAAATCCGCGAATAAATCCCCGAATTAAACCGCGAATCCGCGAATCAATTAAAAGTGGTGGGAGAAAGCTGTCCTCCTTCTACCAGCGTGTTCTATTACGGGTTAAAATATTTGCACTAATTTCCTTAACACCCTGTATACAGAGCGAGCATCTAGAAAAGTTAAATGCCCTCTATTTTCTGTTGAACCAAAGCTATTAGAGTAATAACAGCCCTATTTTGCACATAGCTCGAATGTTTACATTTGACGAAAATAGGCGTAGATATTTTCGACCCCACAGATACAGGGTGAACACCGTATAAAATTTATTCTTTTTTGTTTGCTTTAATATTTTCAAAATTGTCAGTTTGAAAACTTCCACTTGCGACGAAAATTATGAGTAAGGCCTGTTACAGTTTTTTTTAAATTTACATAAAGCAACCAAAATATCTTGCGGAATGAAGGGTTTCGCCTTTATATCCTTAAGTTGTGATATATTAACGTTATTCATTACTTACCTTTTACATTTAACATAAAAGTTCTTCTACAAAATTAATACATCAATTAGTCCAAACCTCAAAACCCTGTAAAAGGCTTTACATGGAATTTCCCTCGTAAGTGCAAGTTCTGATATTAAAAAAATTTCTATCCGTCTGACTGTCTATCCGTCTGTTGGCGGTGTAGCTCAAAAACATATTTATTGGAGGAAAGAGAGAATTTTGATTAAATATATGCGGGGCGAGCACCTTAAAAATACATTTGTTTTTGCATTAACTCAAGAACTATTAGTAAAATTAAGGTAACATTTTGTACATATCTCAAAGATAGAGCTCCATCCTAGCATCGGCGGAGCCCGAGATCGAATCCCACAGCCTCCATTGTTTTTTTACTTGCACATTGGTGTAATTCTCATTACTCTTACTAGGAAAGTTTTCTGTAATCTCCTGTACATCTTTTTATTACTTCCATTCACAATAAAGGAGGTATTGGATCCTTCTCAAAAATTCTAAATTGAGGTTTCAACAGATCTTCACGTTTTAGAGTCCCCTGAATCCAAAAACCATGTCTTATTCATTGGCCTGCCTGTGTGTGTGTGTCTGTCAGTCTGTCTGTCTGTGTGTGTGTGTGTGTGTGTGTGTGTGTGTGTGAACAGAATATCTCAAAAACAAAAAGAAGTATAAGTTTTGTGTACTATCTAGATGCGACAGCAAGCTTTTGAAGAAAATCGCACAACTGGAGGAATGGTACTCTTGTGATTTCTCAGTTTTTTTGATTTTTCAAAAACGGTTTCAACGTTTTTTTTTCAAACTTTATATTTTTATTAAATTTTTAATATGTATTGATGTGAGATAGGCGATTTTCCAGTTGAATCCCTCTAAAAGGTGTTTTTTCTTTTTTTTATTAATCCCTATTTTAAATAGAAAACCAAGTATATTATTATATTTTTAATTCAGCTTAAAATTTTAGAGTAAATTTTTCTCTTCAACTAACTCGGTTTTGTAGAATTTGTAATTTTTGACAAATGCTTAAAATTTAAAAATCAGGCTAATTATAAGATCACTAAAAGAAAATTGTGTCCACGATTTTTGTTATCATCAAAGTTATTATTTTCTTTATCGACATAAGGTTTTCAAAAGCACTTCAATATTGGGTCTAATTAATGTTATTGATTCGTATATTATATTCATTGGCTTCTTTTTTCTGGTTTCTTAATATATTTTAGCTGTTTGCATCCCGTCTTCGTCACATTAAATATGTAAAAAAGCCAAGTCCACTATGAAACTTAAAGTTTTATATTATTGTAGAACCAGGTTAGTCCTTGACTTGTAGTTGCTGCTATAAGAGATAACGGGGGTTGGTCAGGCCAAACCAACCCTTTACAGACAATTGTAGCCTTCGTCAGTCGTTATCAATGAATACACTCGCACTGTTAAAAGTATATTGTTTACAAGTTAATATTACAGAGGTTATATACATTAAATGTGTGTCGTGTTTTTTAAACTACTATTTAAACGAGTATGCATTTAGTACAGTATAATTGTATACATTTGTTCGCAACTCAACCTAATACATATCGCATAATGCTGACGTTGTTGAATGATCGTTGTAGTAATTCGTAATATGACACAGAAACTCGGCGCAAACTGCCGAGTCTTGTTTACAAACACTTAATTGGCACTCTTCACTAGTTCTTGTAACCTACTTTGCATGCACTTTTGAGTTTACACAATTTCGGTTTGTTTTACACCTTTTATGTTAAATTCATGATCAAACAGAAGTTTGAACAAATATCTTTGGTGTATTTTCCAAGTAGTTTTTTGATTTTTTACCTCCGTCCTCTAAAAGTCGAATGAAGTACTGTAATCACGAAGAAATTACCTTCCGAGATTTCTTCAGATCTTCACGTTTCAGGGTCCGTAGATGACACAGGTTTCCTCAACTCTGTATGACTGTCTGTCTGTCTGTGTGCTGGCGGTATAACTCAACAACTATTTGGTGAAGTAAGACGATATTTTGCATGCATATTATATGTCTACCTGGCATGAAACCGAAAAAATTTCGGAAATGACATGTTTTGCTTTAGCTGAGAAATATCATAATTACAAGTAATAATTTGCACATAGCTCAGGCTTTATCATTTGCAAAAATGTGACCCAAGAGATCCAGGGTAAGCATCACAAATTGCCCAGAATAGTATAGTGCTTTATAACGCAGCAGAAACCGTCCACTTCGAGCATGCCTCAGTTGTTCTAGCGGCGGAGCGTGAAGTGCGAATTCCAGCGGACTACATTTTTAATTCCTTCGTCTAAAAAACCAAGAAGCGAAAAAACATAGCTCAGGCTCTGTCACTGGCGAAAATGAGACTTAGCAGATACAGGGTAAACACCACAAATGGTACAAAATAGTATGGTGCTTTATAACGCATCAGAAACTTGTCCAATTTACCCCCCCCCCCCCGTGGCACAGTTATTCTAGCGGCGGACAAGAAAATAGCTCAAAATATTGGTCTCGGAGCGCGGAGTTCAAATCCCAGCGGACTAAATTTTTTTATTTGCAAATTGATCCAATTGGCGCGAGGGAAGTTTCGTGTAAACCCCTTTACAGATTTTGTATATTTTATGGTCAACATAATTTCTTCTGTAGATTTATTCATTTAGCTCTTCGGGCTTTCCAAAAACGCGTTTTTCTGTTGCCGAGCCGGTTCTCTCACCTAGCCCAAGGTGTACTAAATTTGGTTTGTTTTAAATTTATTTAGATTTTTCATATACCTACTAGTCTTGATGTCTTTGTTATATTTGTTTGCACATTTTTCCAAAATTTCCGCTGCTCTATCATTAGGATGTATACTATTTTCTCATATTTTTAAGACTCTTGCATATAGGCAGCTGGTAGTTGGATCGTCAATGTCCAATGTACTGGGCTGTGTATTTATTTTAAGTTGTAGATTTAGTTTACTCCCTGTATGCAACTCCAAATTAATAATACATTTTTGACCACCCCATGTCACATGGTCCAATAATAGAAGACATATCTCACTGATTATAATAAGAAATGGATAACCGTACACGAAACAAAATATTAGAGGACACTGGCCAGTACGACTACTTAAACTTATTTTGTTTGAATAGCGCCAACAGGTAACATTTCGGATTTTTTTTATTTAAACATGTAAAACCATTATATAGGGGCTATAAAACATCGTTTATAGTTACGGAAATACCTTTAAATAGTATATACTCTATATCTATATATATATATCGTAATAATTTCCGAATTATGAATACTAAATTCACATTCTGCTTAGAACAAACAATCAATGATACTAAAAACATCTTTTTTATGCCCCACCACTATTCTACAATTAAAAACTATGAAAATGAAAGCTAAATAATTTTTGAAAGAGTCATAGCACACGTCAAATCACATTCTATCGAGTTGTGTTTCGTAAATATTAGGACAACCGAAATATAGAAGAGGATACTTAGGATTAAAATTATTGAGATCTGGCTTGTTCGAGTACTAGCTGTAGCCTGCGGCACACGCCGCATTTAAGGTTTCGTTCGTTAGTATGAGATGCGCGCAGATCTTCCTGTCACGAATGCTACCCGAACTTGCATTGGCCGACGACCTCGGAAAATCGATTTGTAAAGGTGGGTTTAAACGAATCGTTTGGACTCATTCAGCAAAAAAGTAATAAAACCTCCTTATCATTAAATGAAATGCACTTGTGTTCATAGTTTTAAGAAACACAATCGGCAGGGATAATAAGTAATTGCTTTTTGTGATAATATCGCTCTTAAAAGTAAAGGAAAGTTTGTTTACGAAAACCCAAAAATGGTAACCGTCGAATGCAACCATGGTACTTTTGCCCGTTTAACACTGCTTGTATTGTTCTGCATTATTATAAAGGTATGATTTTCAGGAGTAAACATTATTTTTAAAAGTGTTATTAACTGTAATCAAATATTTCATGTTGGCCGTTAATATTAATAAACTGCTGAAAATTATAAAGTAGCTTAATATACAATTCAGAAACACTATAGGAACTATGAAAGGCAAAAGCGGATGATATTAGGAAAGAATTTGAAATTGGTTTAACAACGAATAGGTAGAAGTACATCTACTCACACATTTAGCGTGCCATTTGCCCTAATTTCCTCTACGAATACCATTGCGCAATGAAGGTCTTTTGATTAAAACTCCACACAACAGTAAGCATTACAAAGCATTGATATTTATCATTCCTGTATCACTTTTAATATCGTTTTCCTATATTGTAATAATTACAAGACAAACGTTATATTAAAAATTAGCCAGGTTACGATACATATATGACATGAATACATTTATGTACTTAACTTAACTCGTTAAAGTGTATGATTATCGTCAACATTTCTTAATTCATTCTGATTTCTTTATGTTCATTTTGGTGGAAAACTCAGTATTTTCTTTGGTATTTTAATATTGAAGTATATGTCGAATATTTTCTATGGAAATATGATCACATTATTAAAATAAGAATAGTATTTGACACTGTCTAAAACGTCAGAATTACTTACTGAAATTAATAAAGAAAAACAAATATGAAGAGTAAAATTTGATAAGCTTCTATTTTTATATAGGAAAAATTCAAATAAGTATTCCGTATTCAGACATGTGCATTTTTTACTCGATGTCATGATTTGTAACCGAAACTAATTCTAATAGATATGTATGACACAGGTACAAGGCTCCAGCTTATCATGTGCTGAATCATACAAACGTAACGCTTAAGAACGGTGGTATGGCCAAGATGTGTATTTAATGACAGCGATTTCAGGTACTGCGGACACAAACAGTAATCTGAATAACTTTATAGCAGGATTTGCAACTGTAGATGACACTTGGCTTCAACAATTTCATCCATATTCTAAAAGTAGTTTTTTATTTGCAATCTTCTGTAGCGCTAACACTTTTCTTTTCCAATCTATTTGATACTCGTAATGTTTATATAAATAAACTAGGGACACGAGGAAGGCAAATTTCAAGTGAGAATCATCTCTAACGGAATTGAGCAGGCCTACGAGTAAGATAAAAACAAAGATTGACAGTTAAACAGTTTTATTCTTTGAAAGGAAATATGTGCATTTCACGAATTCCTTTTACAAGTTACGAAATGAAGTCCCTCGTTTTATATTCTTTTCTGTTAACTTTTATAAATTATGAAAGGATCGATGGCAGCGAGATGTGCATTGTTATAAAATACACGTGAACTAGAAGGCTGTGTGATCCACAACTCCGCATCTGTGCTTGGTTTTATTGCAATACATTTCAATTCCTGTCAACTACAAAAGCTAAAAATATTTTTATGGGATTTCTCTTTGTCTGCGTGTAGGCCATCGTTGTGCTTTTATTTTTTAGTACGATGATGCCGTATATTAGTTCTTCAAATTATTTCGTTTTAGTTGAAAAACATTTTTAGAGCTAGTTAATGTTAGTATAGCTGTGCTACATCTTCTCGGGGCCAAGCTACCCCAAGAAAATGAAGAACATGCTACCTGAAAGTGTGCCAACCTAAGTATAAAAATGTATACGCTCTTAATAGCCTACTTCATTTTCGCTCTTTTTCTGATTCTTTGAAGGTTGAATATCCTACTAAAAAGGTTTACTTCAGCTGTTTTAAATTTAAGAGCAGGGTATAACAAACAGATATACTGCTTTAGGATACCAACTAACTTTCTTTTCATAATCTCTAAAAAACAACGACTCCATCAATAGTAAGTGCGAATATGTTAGCAGTAAAATATTTAAAACTTTCTGGCAATAAATAAATCGTAAATACTTGACAGCACATCTAATCAAGTTCGGAAAGAAATTTAAAACGCTGTAGGTACTTATAGCAGTTATAACTAAAGATAAAATAACAAAAACAGCCAGAAATCACTTGGTAATTCGTCGATGATCAAAACATTCTTAAATCAAGAGGTCTGTTTACACAGAAAGTGTGCGAGAGCATCAAATGCTTGGTAACCTGGTCGAACAGCAATACTGCAAATCCTTCCCAGGATGAGAGAAACAATTTTGTAGTTAGTTCGTAGAGAACTAACCTTGGCAGAAAATTAACAAAAAACTTAGGTAAAACCTAAGTCATTTATTCTTTTCTCAATTACAGGGCAAAAATAAGTGTATTTTGTGTGTACAATAATATTCAATCTTCAGGGACTGATCGGCACGATGATCCGGGAGTAGAAGGAGGACAGCTATCCCCGCCACTTATTATTTGATTCGCGGATTTGCGGTTTAATTCGCGGTTTTATTCGCGGATTTCACGGTTTAATTTTAATTGACCTAATTAAATTGATCTAATTAAATGACCCAATTAATTTCGCGGTGTGATCTAATTAATTTTGATATGTGCTACTGATTAAATTACGCAATAGCTACTGATTAAATTACGCGGAGGCCATTTTTAATTTGCTTCTGGAATTACGCGGCGGCCATTTTCAATTTTCGCGCGAATATTTGAATTTGATTTTTCAGATTTTTTCCATTTTTTAATTTAAATTTCCCGGGTGTCGTCCATCTTGGTTTCCTGCGTGCGCTCTTCTCGCGGCTGCCCTTTTAATTTCAATTTTCGCGCAAATATTTGAATTTGAAATCTAATTTTCTAAGTTCCATTTTGGAACTTAAACTTCCTGGCCATCTTGGTTTTCTACTCGCACTTCTCTCGCTCGCATTTATTTAATTTAAAAAAGCGTTTTGCGTCGGCCCAAGAGGGATTTGAACCCCCTACGTTCGTGCTTTATATCTGACTTACATCCGTGTTCACCGCTAGGCCACCGAAGCGACTTTGTTTTTAAGTTTTGAGCAGTGTACCACTCCACTGCTCTGACGTCACTCTTCCATATTTTAAACTAAATATTTCTTGAAAATTTTAAATTATAACAATGGAATTACATCGTGTGGGGTATTAAAAGCCTGAAACGAATTTTAAGAAACTGATTTCATAAGTGGTTTTGCTAGAATTAATTACTTTATTTTTATAACTTTTCCCAACAGGTCGTTACCTGTCGGCGATAAGAGGTAAAGTCAGATGGTAAATATAAAACGAGTTACAAATTTGAGTTTAATATATTCTTGAAATACTAAGTATGAAAAGGTCTCATATAATTTTATTAAATTATTTATAAAAACCGCGGTTATTATCCATTTTTCATATTTGACATAAAATATGCTTAAATTTATGTTGCTAGGCTTGATTACAAAAGACGTTATAGCCCCGAGGGCCGACTGTCGATTTGTCATCCTCTGTGAACTTTAGTTACGTCACATGTCGTCCTATCTCACTCGCTCTTATTGATTGCTGTAACTTTATCTCTTGCACTCGTTCAAAATGTCTGCAATTTTAATATGATTGAAGGTATTTCGTCATTCCTTCCTTTAATTTAGCTCCCGTTTTGAATTTCAAATTGATGAATCTGTCTATCTCTCTTGTACTCATTGGGTTTTGGCTGTCTCGTCGTCGTCGTTCTATCTCTTTCGTACGTATTGACTGCTGTAACTTTATCTCTTGCACTCGTTCAAAATGTCTGCAGTTTTAATATAATTGAAGGTATTTCGTCATTATTTCCAAGTATTTAAAAATATATATTAGACGTGTTTTAAAAAATATATGCATACGCGTTTTGCTATTTTCTAACGATTTGGTTCATATAGGTACGAAAGTCGGGTTGAGTTGCTTTAACTACAGCATTTTCAACTACTTTTCAAAGCTATGAGTCCGAAGATATCCGAGTCATGTCGTATATGTCCGAATGTTTTTCCTTTTAAACCCATTGCACAATATTTCCAGCTTAGAACAATTTAGCGAAAGGTGTTAAAAATGATTGGCTCATCACAGAAAAGTTATAAAATAAAAAGAATAAATATAAAGTCAAACACCCATTACTTAGGCTTGCTAACTCGTCGTTTGTTAATATCTGTTCTACATGAAACATTTTCATAAGAATTTGAAATAAAATTGTAGGTTTTAATTGTGAGTTTTTTTCCAAACGGTATGGATTTGTTAGACTTCTGTATAAAATATATTATATGTATAATTTATATTTACAATATGTGTAACTTATGTTATAAATATATTACTATAAAAAATCTCGAAAAGTGTTGAGTAAATAAAATGCAACGCCTTGTAAATCCGTAAAACTTTTAGTTGGGCAGAGTGAAATAATTTGCAGGGGGTTTTAAAACAAAAATTGCTAACTGATTACCATCTGCTAAAATAACAGCCACTTCTTTCGGAATAAACTGTTTCTTCTCACCACGGAACCCTTGCAGGTCTACGAATGCAGTGTCCATACTGACGAAATGTTTGAGAATGACTAAATTTAAAAAATTGTTGTTGGGTTTTCGATATAATGTTACAATTTCCACATCGCGTCACATAAAATTCTACAAAAACAGTAGTTTTATTCAACTCTCATTGAAAAAATCTTCTGCCCTCATCATTTCGATAAAGAAAATTCAAATATTCTTGTACTTTTGATGGAAATATATGTATGTTAACCGCAAATTAACATAATTTTGAATAAAAATACGCAATTTCGTTGAAAAAATGTTCTGACACCATCATTTCACTTAAAATTTTACAAAAACTGCCATCATGTCACTTGAAATTATACAAAACCGACATTTCTATTCAATAAGCGATAAAAAATACGCCATCCCACATCATTTCACGAGCATGCGGGTTCGATTCCCGTACCTGCCTTTTTTTTATATATTTATTATGAAAGTCTTGATTTTAAGTTAGTTTATTCACGAAGGCTATACCAGAACAAACGGCTGAGCTCCTTTTTCGACTAAAATGGACCAAGCGCGGAAGATGCTGATTGTATCGCCGGAATTTGTCCAACGCCTTAAGTCTGAGGAGAATACGGAGAAAAATATATTATCACAGCTTGTTGACGAAATGCAAAAAGTTTTAAAGTCCAAATTAAGTGATCACGATAAATGGGGGCAGTACAACCAAGTGTTACAAAGATACCTTCATTTCACAAACCAGGCACGGCAGCCAATCAAAATATCTATTGAAACAAGCAGTAACAGCCTATTAAATGCCCTTATTTTATCTACACTTATCAAAACTGTTAAGAAAAAAGCTGAAGTTTTCCTACGCATTTTGAGTGCCTCAAACGATGTGAGCTGGGATCACAAGGGTACCATTGCTATAAAGGGTAAAATTTTACCGGCGTCTAACATAGTCGATTTAGTTCACGACACTCTGCGGCCTCGAAAAACTATTAATCCACCCGAACGCCTACAGTTTGCTGATTACATCAAAGACCTTAACGTTGCTAATGTGCTGCTAGCTAAACCTAAGCAGCAAAAAGTGCCAGCCCCGACTGGTACTACAGGAAAAACCGATATGGAAACTGATAACTGCGAGTCCGATTTAGAATATAAATTAAAAACATCAACTACTCATCCAAGTCCACATCAAAAAGGTGCTGTCAGAAAAACGTCGATTAGGAAGCACTTCCAAAAAAGGGCCGTTAGAAAAACACCTCTAAGGCAGAGGTCCTTAACATCAAATACGAATGGAGTTCTGGATTGTGAGCGTCTTAAACTTTAAAATTATGTTAATTTGCGGTCAACATACATATATTTCCATCAAAAGTACAAGTATATTTGAATTTTGTTTATCGAAATGATGAAGGCAGAAGATTTTTTCAATGAGAGTTGAATAAAAATACTGTTTTTGTAGAATTTTATGTGACGCAATGTGGAAATTGTAACATTATATCGAAAACCCAACAACAATTTTTTAAATTTAGTCATTCTCAAACATTTCGTCAGTATGGACACTGCATTCGTAGACCTGCAAGGGTTCCGTGGTGAGAAGAAACAGTTTATTCCGAAAGAAGTGGCTGTTATTTCAGCAGATGGTAATCAGTTAGCAATTTTTGTTTTAAAACCCCGTGCAAATTATGTCACTCTACCAAACTAAAAGTTTTACGGATTTACAATGCGTTGCATTTTATTTACTCAACACTTTTCGAGATTTTTTATAGTAATATATTTATAACATAAGTTACACACATTGTAAATATAAATTATACATATATTATATTTTATACAGAAGTCTAACAACTTAATACCGTTTGGAAAAAAACTCACAATTAAAACCTACAATTTTATTTCAAATTCTTATGAAAATGTTTCATGTAGAACAGATATTCACAAACGACGAGCTAGCAAGCCTAAGTAATGGGTGTTTGACTTTATATTTTTTTTTTTATTTTATAACTTTATTTTGATGCGCCAATCATTTTTAACACCTTTCGCTAAATTGTTCTAAGCTGGAAATATTGTGCAATAGGCTTAAAAGGACAAACATTCGGACATATACGACATGACTCGGATATCATTGAATTCATACTTTTGAAAAGCATATATTTTTTAAAACACGTCTAATATATATTTTTAAATGCTTGGAAGAAATGACGAAATACCTTCAATCATACTAAAACTGCAGACATTTTGAACGAGTGGAAGAGATAAAGTTACAGCAGTCAATAAGTACGAGCGAGATAGAACGCCGACGAAGAGACAGCCAAAACCCAATGAGTACAAGAGAGATAGACAGATTCATCAATTTGAAATTCAAAACGGGAGCTAAATTAAAGGAAGGAATGACGAAATACCTTCAATCATATTAAAAATGCAGACATTTTGAACGAGTGCAAGAGATAAAGTTACAGCAGTCAATAAGAGCGAGTGAGATAGGACGACATGTGACGTAACTAAAGTTCACAGAGGATGACAAATCGAAAGTCGCCCTCGGGGCTATAACGTCTTTTGTAATCACGCCTAGCAACATAAATTTAAGCATATTCTATGTCAAATATGAAAAATGGATAATAACCGCGGTTTTTATAAATAATTTAATAAAATTATATGAGACCTTTTCATACTTAGTATTTCAGGAATATATTAAACTCAAATTTGTAACTCGTTTTATATTCACTATCTGACTTTACCTCTTATAGCCGCCAGGCAACGACCTGTTGGGACAAGTTATAAAAATAAAGTAATTAATTCTAGCAAAACCACTTATGATATCAGTTTTTTTAAATTTGTTTCAGCCCTTTAATACCCCACACGATGTAATTCCATTGTTATAATTTAAAATTTTTAAGACATATTTAGTTTAAAGTATGGAAGAGTGACGTCAGAGCAGTGGAGTGGTACACTGCTCAAAACTTAAAAACAAAGTCGCTTCGGTAGCCTACCGGTGAACACGGATGTAAGCCATATATAAAGCACGAACGTAGGGGTTCAAATCCCCCTTGGGCCGACGCAAAAAGCTTTTTTAAATTAAATAAATGCAAGCGAGAGAAGTGGGCGTAGAAAACCAAGATGGCCGGGATGTTTAAATTCAAAAATGGAACTTAGAAAATTAGATTTCAAAATCAAATATTTGCGCGAAAATTGAAATTAAAAGGGCAGCCGCGAGAAGTGCGCACGCGGAAAACCAAGATGGACGACACTCGGGAAGTTTAAATTAAAAAAATCTGAAAAATTTCAAATTCAAAAATTCGCGCGAAAATTAAAAATGACCGCCGCTTAATTCCAGAAGCAAATTAAAAATGACCTCCGCGTAATTTAATCAGTAGCTAATGCGTAATTTAATTAGTAGCACATATCAAAATTAGTTAGATCAAACCGCGAAATTAATTGGGTCATTTAATTAGATCAATTTAATTAGGTCAATTAAAATTAAACCGCGAAATCCGCGAATAAAACCGCGAATTAAACCGCGAATCCAATAAAAGGTGGAGGGGATAGCTGTCCTCCTTCTACTTCCGGGGTAGGCCGGTTGCCCTCGAGCTAGCAGTAGAGCAAGTGTCTGCAACTTAGAAAAATGTTGTCGGTGGACAAACTCGCAATAATTTGTAATATTTTATGTTTAGAATACGAAATTCTGACTAGTCGGTTATCTACTAATAACTGAGTGGTGATGCCAGCGGTTCGAAAGACTACTTACTGCGGAATATGGTCCCGGAACTTCTTGCAGATATGACAAGTGATGTGAGGTTCTAATCGCTCCTCTGCGGAAATGCGGGCGCTCTGAAATTGTTGTTTTTTCAACTTGCGCCTTCCTACTGTTACGTTTTTACGTTCGGTCTATTTAAAAATTATAACGACGCTTCTTGTATTAAACATTTATTTACAACTATTGGATTAATTATTATTACTTACAAACACACGAGAATTATCAAGCCGATTGCAAATTACTTAAACTAGTACAGGCACTATTTCTATTGATACATGTATTTAATATTTACACTGGTTAAACTTTAACTATTTATTTATTTCACTCTTAACACTAACGATTTATTTCTATTTATATGGTTATATTTATATGGTTATTTATGTCAATAGTTATATGTACACACGGGCTTTTATTTATGTGAAAGCTCTACACGGCTCTACGCGAATTCCGATTGAACTCAGGACTGCGGGAGAACTGCCCGCTATTACCTCTCGCGAGTATTTATATTGCCAGATCGTTACTTCTGGAAAACGTCTAGAGTTCGCTAGACCTTTCTGGCAACTCTGACGTGTCAAGCGCAAGGTCGTTTCTGGAATGTTCTGGAAGACTGACTTACGCCGTCTGATGCAGCTGCCTCCAAGGTCGTTCTGCAATGCTGTCGCACGGGACGCTGAGTCATATTTCTGGGGCGATGGCCCCACTATCGTTACACTGCCCCCACCTTAGGTCGTTCTGTCCCAGAACGAGTTGCGTCGGGTGCCTGTCACTCGCTCTTGAGGGGGTTTGATGGCGGTATTTACAGGTGGTGCCCTTCTTGCACACGGACTGGTTGAAGAAGTAGCAGTCCACCGTGGGCTCGATGCCTCGCAACGGGCCTCAACAGCAGACGTCCATCGGGATGCCGGTTGTCTCTTGTACTGCCGATCGGTAGGCCATCAGGAACAGGTGAATGTACTGGCCCCCGTCACGCTGATGCTCCCAAACCCCCGTGGACAGATGCTTCCCCATGGTTCCGTTCATCCTTTCCACCATGCCGTCCGATTGAGTATGGAGGACAGTGGTCCGGGGCTTGCGTGTCCCCAGTAGATTGCAGACGTTCCGGAACAGTCCAGACTCGAAATTCCGGCAACTCCAGGAGGGCTCCAAAACGGCTGAAGCACTCCATCGCCAGAACATCAGCTACATCACCGGCCTCTTGATTCGCAAGGGCGTACGTTTCGGGCCACTTGGCGAAGTAGCCCATGCACACCAGGATGTACTTATTTCCCGCTTGGGTTTCGGGGCATGCTCCAGCGACGGCCATGGCTATCCCCTAGAAGGGACCACCGACGTTATACTGCCACATCAGAGCTCTACGTCTTTCAACCGGTCCGTTTTCTGTAGCGCATGCTTCGCATCTCCGGCACCACTCTAGGACGTCACCTTTGCAGCTCGCCCCGTATAACCTTTCTTGGACCTTCCGCAACGTCTTCTTCAATCCAACGTGTCCCCCAGAGGAGCCATCACGCAGGTGGCGCAGAACCTCGGCCACTCTATTCCTTGGAACCATTGATTGTGATCTCGTTGCCCTACTGTCCTCATCTTCCAAGATTCTGGTCAGGACGTTGTTGTCCAGATGCAAGGAGTCCCATTGCGCCCAATAAGTCTTCCCCGTTGCGTTGGTGGCGGAGACCTCCTGCCAGGTAGGTCGACGGCCATCTTGTTTCCCGGCTATAACCGTGCCTAAGTTGGGGTCGTTCTCCTGGCTGCTCTGCGACTCGTCTGGCTCCCACGAGTCGTCGACTATAGTGGTACAATTGGTGGGTCCCGCACGACTCTCCAGTCTCGAACAGTGGCCGCGGTCCGCAGGGCAGGGCTCCCTGGATAACGCATCGGCGTTGCGGTGGGCTGTGCCAGGCCAATTATTTATTTCCAAGTCGTACTCTTGTAAGCGCTTGATCCACTTAGCCATCTGTCCTTCAGGGTTCTTGCACTGCAGTAGCCATCTCAGAGCAGCATGGTCGGTCCTCAGCAAGACTCTTCTGCCAAACTCGAATGATTTATGTTTTCCTACGTCAGTACGGCCGCTGGGATGATCTCCGTCGCGACGATGTCTTGGTACCGGGCCACTAGATCTTCTATCTTCTTCCGTTCTCGTTGGTTCATGCCCCTTCCCAGTATTGTGTTCCTCCTGACCGTTGCTAGTTCCCTGCTGATGTTCATCATCCTTACTGGGACCCCAAGCTCAGTCGTCACCAACGTCTTCCCTACCAAGATACCATGAGTGAGCTTCTTGCCACCATCAGGCTCGACCACGCGCACCACGTTGCCCCGGAGATCGCCATCCAGGTATGCATCCACGACCCTCTCGGTTCGTCCCTGCAGAGTAACATCTTCCGCCCATACCACTTGTGCCGCGATCTCTCCTCCTGGGTGTCGGGAAAGCTTCTCCCCACCCACGTGCAACTCGCCGCGTCTCAGGTCCAAAACGCACTCACACTTATCCATAACATCCACTCCCAGGATGTACTCGCCCGCACTGTCAGCCATCAGGTGCCGATGCTTGAAGGTTTTATTCCTAATCTTCAAATCAGTTTTCCCATGTGTGGTTACCGCGCCCCCCGTGGCAGTGCGAAGGAATTTTTCCACCTTTTAATGTTGCTTAGAAGATGATTGCTTTCTGGGAAAACGCTACAATTCAAACAACATAAAAACGACTATATTTTCAATATATGCAAAACATTTGAAAAACATTATCCCTCCAATCAAACAACGGATCTAGGTGACGAACACTACCTAGAGAGCGGCATCACTGCAATATTTGCATGCACTGAACCTCGTCAAACCACACAAATATGATAGGAGGTTTAAGGTACGGAATCGGGTTACCCTAGAAGGTGTTCTGGGTGGATTTAGAGACTCAACTGTCTTACGGTTTTGGACGGTTTCTTCAAGCAGATGTAGGTCTTAGACTAACGGCGTCTACCAAGCGTAGAGGGCTTTGGTGTTGGAGGCTATTTCAGTTAGTACTGATTGTGGAGTCTTAGAAACGTACAAATTTTGACGCACCACATGTGTAGAAATACTAATTTAGGCTGGCGCTAACGTAACAACATCAAAAAAAGTAAGTAGAAATGACAACGTACATACAGCTTGGGAAAAGTGAGTTATGACATACTTAACAGTGCAACTGAATCCATTAGAATCAGATAAGTTAATCAACGATAAAAGAAAAGAAACCCATAGTTTACTGAAAAAATAACCAACCCAACTATATTAACTATACAAAGAATAAAATACCGGAAGAGCAAACCAACGGATATTCAATATTAAACAGAACGTTTAAAAACGTTTTGCCTTGGACATGGAGATATTGGAGCGAGAAGCTGCATACGTTCGTTACACTGCATCGTCCCCAATCGGACTTACATCAGCCTCAATTACTTCATTTAGCGCCATTTAAAGAAATGCACAAATTTTACTACTATGCTACTACACGATGCTGCACAACTATAGAACGACGATTTATCAATTTTAATACAGGAACTGACCCAAATATACTTAATCAATAAATCTAGGGTTGGTGGCGCATAAGGAAAACTGAAAAGGGTCCGAAAAATAGGTGCACCACGCAGCTTAGAAGAAAGTCTAAAAGTAGTCAAACATCCCTTGATAACAGTTGGAAATGGTTGGTTTTCCACCCGTCTGCTGACGGACCTATTAAGCTAGTATTATACACAGTGCGCCAGAAAAATCGGTATAAACTTTATATCTTTGTATATTTGTAAACCAATATTTTTAAATGGTTATTATACCATCGAAGAGCTCAATCTTTTCAGACGGAAATGAAGGACTTTTACTTCAAAGAGATAGTACTAATTCAAAGTTGTGCGTGGTTAAATAAAGACATACAAAAAGACACAAAAAACAATTTAAAACAAGACGAGGCGGTGTACGCTCCTTATCGGTACTTCGACACACTGTTGGCATTGAGCGGCTGTTGTCATGCGTTTTTTGGGACATCCGCTTCTTAAGAGACGTTTGGTTTTCGTAATCTGTTGAGATGGTGGTTTCAGTGTGGTATGGCAGTTATTATATTGTGTTATACACGTGATCGCGCCACATGTGCGACAACTTCGGATAAAGAAAATTTGCATAGGAAACGGTAAATAATTTTTGAGAAATCTAGACAGGGGAAATCCGTTGAAAATTGAGGTAATGATTTATCAGTACTGTTAGAGGAAAGTGCGAAAAGGACAGAGAACGAAGATAATTTGGCATTTGAGATTTTACTGTTAGAATGAATACAAATTAGCATCCGCATCTTTCGATAACTTACAAAAAAATCATGACCGGGCCAAAATTCGAACTCGGCAGTACGAGTGTGCCACTACACTACTCTGACAGTATATAAATGTGACCGCTTAACGGATATTACAAGTCAGGTTAATACGATCCGACCAGTACATAGAAATAGAAAATCTGCTATTCTCACCCAAGATCTTCTCAGTTCTTTGCTGTAATATTCCACATAAATTGTCGCAGAATTCACCCACTCTTGAGTTAGCGTATTTGTATCCATCCGGTGTGACATACTTCGCTATAATGCATTTTCCGACTCTCTTTTAGCATCAAAGCATTATCTGTCTTTACACTAGTTATGCAGTGTCATGAGACATTTCATGCAATAATTTTGTGTTGGACGCGATTGCTTGATCCGTTGTGACAAAAACTGTAAATTTGTAAAAGTGGTTGTCGTCGAAAGCAATAGTTAAGCTTGTAGTGATGAAGTAAGAAAGTTAATTTGCTAAAACTCAATAATGGATAGATACGAATGTACTCTCCTACACACATTTTCAGTTCACAAATATTAGCAGACATTTCAATGAATACCCAGTTAACCTTCTTCCATGAAAAATACTCTACAGTGAATATTCACTAAGCAGAATATTTTTGTTTTCGTTTCAGCTTCAACTTCACGATCAATAAATTATAGAACTCATACAATAAAGGACGTATTCGATATTTTACATTCGTTTATAAACTTTCTGCGCAGTATAAAAATTATATAATTTAATGCCGGTCTATTTATAAATATAAACCAATAGTAAAGTCTATATTGTGTATGCAGTATGATTTTACTAAATAAAAAATATGTAATATATAGTATTTCCCTAAGTAGGCTGTAGAGTAGTTGAGAAAGAGCTGGGAAAAATATAGACTATATTGTTATGAAAAGCCCAGGTTACACTTATACAATTATTATTTGATATTTTTAGATAGAGTCATTAATTAACATTAATGACTCTATCTTATGGGGTGAGTGCTGCAAATTTACTATTTGAAATATGTAAAATTATTTACATAAATTGTTATAATTTTCTTAGATGCAGTCGTCTCTACGCTCCCTATTTAACTAATTAAATTTTTTAAATTTTGAAATACCTTATAGTGATCTAACCTCATATTTATAACGCAGAAGCAAATCAGAGTAGGCTTAAATTTAAACAATTACGTCTACTATTACCTATAGATGCGTTGTCTAGGTGATATAACGTAAGTAAACAAAAACTAAAGCAAAAAACGCCCAAAGGACACCACCGGCAAAATCACTGAATTTATTTTAAGTCTGGCCTTAATTTTCTGCTTCGCAAACTGATTTTTTAGCCTTTATAGGGCCACCAGCAACTCCCTCAAAAACTAGGCCTTCTTATTATCGACTAGCCTGTCTTGCAAGCCTCCTGATGACTTGCCAATGTGCTGCTCGTCGTCTGATCGCTGCTCCCGGCTCCAATCTCAGCTCCCGTACCCACAGCTGCGATGTTCGATGGTTGCTGCCTAGCTTGGCTTTGAAGGTTTTCGATTCTTATTGGACCATGAACAAAGCACCAAAGACGTTCCAAAACCAGATGCACAGCTCAAAACCTTTTATCATTTACAGAGGCGCAAGGAATGAATGCAAAACCTCTGCAGTCTATCCAACAACACTGCACTAATGTAAAAACACCTTGTAATAATTGTAAAATACACACCAGCTTGCCTTATGGGCTTTCTATTCTGTTTTTTATTGATCTTATTTTTTCAAAGCTTACTATAGGTAATTATAGTTTCATTTTCTATTTTACAGTTTAAGATTAAAGTTACTTCAAGGCTAATGCTATTTGTTTACAGTTTTAAATTCAAAGTTGTCATTTATGGAATATTTTAACATAATATTTGCAATGCTTGAATTATATTAATTTCATCATAATTGTATGTTAGCTTAAATAACGTTCATAGACATATTAATGCCGTCCTCTGAAATAAGCATACTAGAGGACAAACAAAGGCGACTATCTATAAAACTATATTGGAAAATATAGTATGAGCAAAAAGTAACTCCGTCAAAGATACTTTTGGAATTTTGAAGTCATGTGTATTATAACATCAGAAAATTAGAAGCTGTCATTTGACATTTGTTATTATGCAATAATTTTTTGTCAATAATTTCTGAAAAATTTATTTTTTGCATTACTAGTCTCAGAACGCACCGTTATTGGCCTATCTTTAGGTCGTGAAGTTGTTTTTCTCCACCATGGGAGAGAAAGTAAAATAAACAATTTTCACAGTGGTAACTAATAAATTGCTAAGTTACCAAATATGACTATTTTAATTTTGACGTTTTAAAGAGCTGTATTTTCGAAATTTGTTGGGAATTTAGGAATTAAGACGGTTGGTAGTTCAAAAAATAGTATATACACTGCAGTAGCGAATCGTCTTATAACCTTCGCGCTTTAGATACATCGCGCTTCGCGCTCAGTATCTAATATGCGCTCAGGTTATAATACTGCGCTTCGCTACCTTGATGTATAATATACTATTAAAAATATGACCATAACAGGGGCGCAGGAACAGGGGGGGGGGGGCAAGGTAGGCGATTGTTCCCTCATAGAATATGTCGAGGGGGCAAATAGTGTAATTCGATATATTCTATAATGTTTTTAAGAAATTGTACATAGGGTTATCACATTAATCTACACGAGATGCTAAAATTCGTTGTTCTATTGTAGAAGGGGCAGAAATAAAACACAAGGAATTGTTAAACACGTCAGTTTTAGGAAAACAGCGAAGAATTCGATATAGTCCATGTTTCTTTCATATGGCAATGCAACTGCCGACATTCCAAGGAAATCATAGACAACAAGCATTGTCACTAGGCTGCATTGTGTTGGTACATGAACTTCTGGTTATTATTTTTGTGGTAAGGTTGGCATTTCATTATTTGAAATTGTGTAACTTTCGCTATTATAAACTTGAAATGTGATTTTATAATTTGGTTTTAACTATATATGATCAAAAATTATTTTCATCTACGAGTAGTATGGCTATGAAAGAGTTCCTAATGTATGAATGCAACTATAAGTCATTTAAAAATCAAATGTCAAGTTTGACATTTAAGTGTAAACGTAGTTACATACATAAATTAGGACCTATTCCATAGCCATACTAGATGAAATAAATTTTTGATCATACTTTAATTAATTAGGCATTACACTAAGGACAATTTCAGTTTATAATAGCCAGAACTAGAGTTTATAAATAATTACGGTGTCAACCAGTCAAAATAAAACCTAACCTTATTGCAAAAATAACCAGAAGTTTATGTACCAACGCAATGTAATCTAGTGACAATGCTTGTTATCAATGGTTTCTCTCGATTGCATTTCCATATGAAAAAATAAAGTCTGGTCACCACACGACTTCATATTACTGCTTGTAAAATTATCAAAAACTATACTAACAAAAAACGGATTTGACAAAAGTTATAGATAAATACGCAATATATGTTTGGGAGAAAGTTTTTGTAAAACTTCCATTTTGCGATTTTTCCAAAAACTGCATTTCTTATAAACTTTTTCGACAAAAGTTGTATATAGTTACTCAATATATCATCTTATTTTATGTAAAGTACCACTTGCGGTTACCCGATTTTAACCAAAAATGACTGGGATCTCCAAATCTATATTAAAAACAAATATATAAATTCTGAGGCCGATCAATTAAACAATCTGGGTTGTATAGAGGACACAGACATACTGATAGACTCACAAATTGTCATGATCATAAACTAACAGACATATATCACTATGAAAATCACTTTTTCTGAACGAGAAGACACAAATACGGATATTTCCGCAAAAATCTCGTAATTACTATGAACAATCATGATTACTATATTTTACGAAGTGAAAAAAAGTAACAATGAAGTATACCTTTAAGGTATTTTGTGTATCCTTATGACCATGAAATACGTGACTAAAAAGCATTTTGACTTAATTGTAACTATAGTTATTTATGTATCAAGTACATAATGTAAGACTTTATTGAAAGAGTCTATTTTATGCAGAGGCAGCGTAGCGTAGCGATAAAGAGGACGACTCAAATAAGGTCTGATTATGCACAAGCTGCATGCAAAGCTTTATGTTCGAATGCAGTGCAAAAGATTTAATTTTATCTACAATATAATTTGTGGCATTAGACACATTAGAAAATTCAAATTGCTATTGAAACTTGAAACATTTGATAGTTTAGAAGTGTGCTTCTAGGTTCATTGCGTTTTCAATATCAAGAATAACTACCTATTACCGGGAGGTATTAAAGATGAATTCCTTTTTATTAATTGTAAAGGTTGCAATTAATACGTACAATATTCTTTCCTGATTTGAATAAAATGACATGTATTTTGATAATAACTGTTGGACATTAACAGCCGGCCGTTTTACTTTACTCTCTGTACTAAAGTGGCACTTTATGGACGCTAAATAATACTATAATAAAGTGTTTATTTAACAGTCGAACATAAAGGTTAGTTATGTTAAAATACTCAAAAATTTGTTTGCCCCCCCCCATAATTATAGTAGTTCCCGCGCCGCTATACCAGAACATAAAATATTTGTAATAGAAGCATATTCTTGAAATGGACAATGGTAATTGGCAGTATTCTGCACATGCTTGTTTAAATGAATTTAGAGAAAGATTTCCTAACGTTTAAATATTAGCAACGGATTTTTTTATCAAGTACGACGTACTGTAACTGCTTTCAGGGAAATTGGTAGTGTAGCAGACAGACCAAGAAGTGGTAGACTACATGAGGGAGCTGCGGAACAAATTGCAGATGTCCAAAATCGAATGCAAAACGAATCCTCCACATCAATCTGAAGGCTTGCGCAAGAAGTGAATTTGAGTTATGGTACTTGCCGTACAATTTAAAAAAAAAGATTCAAATATGCATCTATACAAACTACAAATGTATCAAGAGCGCTTACCTCCAAATTACAATAAGATAATTTTATACTGTAACTGGTTTTTGCAACATTTAAATAATAATGTTTTGGATTTAACTTTCTTCTGATGAGTTGTGGTTTAACTTAAATGGCTACATTAATTCACAAGTAATGGAACGCTGATAATCCACATTTCTTTTGTGAAGCTTCTTTGCATTGCTCTCAAGTAGGCGTTTGGGTAGCTTGCTCTCGCCGGAGAATTATTGGACCAGTATTCTTTGGAGATGCAATAAATGCCAAAAGATATCAAAATAACATTCTTGAAGAATTTGTGAATCAGCTCCATGACGATGAAATTCGACAAGGATACTTGCAACAAGATAACGCAACACTTCATGTAGCTGGAACCACGTTGGAATATCTTCAGCAGTCCTTTGATGACCGATTAATTACAAAAGATCTTTGACCACCCAGATCTTGTGATCTCACTCTTTTGGAATACTTTTTATTTTCACTTCTAAAAAATTCAGTATTTAAAACACCTGTATATACGATGTTTGAGCTAAGAGGATCACCGAGGCAAGAAGAAGAAAGGCATTTTCAGCACATCTTGTAAATGTGTCTAAACTGCAGAATGTTGAACATTTGGCAACTTTGAATTTGTTTACAGACTGAAATGAGGTTATGTTCAGCTAACCTGCAATTTAAGTGGTGTCTTCATTAACACAAACGTTAGGCTAATTTAATATTATTAATTTTGTTCTAAACACTATCCATTGTAATTTGAATTTTTTCTTTATTAAATTTAGTAAGTTTCCTTACAAGACTGCATTTTTTAATTTAAACGTCAATAACGGCATTGACAAGAATCAACAAGAATTAAATATAATTTTCTGGTGTTATAATACACACGACTTCAAAATTCCAAAGGTATCTTTGATGGAGTTACTTTTTTCTCATACTATATATGCATATACGGTGCAGAAGTTTGAGAGTTAACAAAAAGGAATCAAAGCCTCTTGAGAGCCCTGGAAACGAACTTTTAGAGGCGATGTATAGTATCTCAAAAACTGATCACATCACCAATAGCGAGATTCCATAAAAGATGGAGGTTAACGCGACTATACTAGATACAGTAGACAGAAAAAGTCTTTCGTGATATGGTCACTTTCAACGCATGCAGGAGAATAGATGGTCTAAAAATTGGAAGTAGAATCCGCCAGACATAATAAAAAGCGACCTCCCAGACTGATCTGGCAAAAGTAATTACAAGAAGCAATCGATATCAGAGACCTCAGGTTTTTTATTTTGACAGCAGGTCTAATTTTTCTAAATAAATTAACGTTTCTTCAGGAGTAGAGCCTTAGCCACAACGTACAAACTGTAAGTATTTACATCAGGAATAACTGAACTGGACCAGTACATGTGCATGTGCTTGTGCATTTAGATATTTCTCCATGTTGAAGTAGATACTGGTAGTAACGGTCTGTGTAATGGCTTGGCGGCGTCATCATGTTTCGAAGAATTTCGACATTCGACATCTATTAAAAAGCAAACAGATAGATAAGCGCTTGTCAAATTCCAACAAAATAGGAAAATGGAAAGCACCGCATAAAAGGAATTTTTGATCGTTGGACTGGGCTCACTTCGTCGGCAATTGCGTCCGCGGTTGTTATAGTTTTTCATGTAATATTTTTGAATCGTTACACATATGAATAAAATTGGTTATTCGTTGTTTTATTTATTTACTATCAAAATGCCCGTTCTTCGTACGGACTACCAGTGTTTGTTTTTTCTTCTAAATTTTAAATGAATTCTAGAGCCCCCTCCCCCCACACTCAATAAACGGCTAAACTAACAAATGTTGCAAAACAATATTGTAGATAAAAGGGAAACAATATTCTTCAGAAAAAAATTCTTCGTAATTCTTTTATGTTTCACCTACCCCCTGAAAATGTGTATGTAATTGTCGTTCCACTTGTATAGTTTGATAAAACTATAGTTTTAGAATTAAATGAGAATCAAATAGAAAGAGCATGTACTTTTATTAGCTATTTGTTTCATTAGTACAAAAAATGCATGATTTCGGGACAAGTAAGACAGTCTTACTATTTAGAATCAAACATTGTAGGTTATATTGTAGAACTGTCATGCCGCAAATAAACAATCACTGTACGGGAAAAATAAACAACAACGACGGCGACTGCCGAATATTGACGAAGCGTGTGCTTTTTATTTAAAATTTACCATGTAAAACCCTATCTTGCTTCCATTTTTGTACTAGTGCAAATATGAATCGAAAAGTGTACAGTTGCCAAGGTAATTTGTGAACATCCCGAAATGCCTTACTTTTTATACAAAATTATTCGACAATATGGCGTCTTATTCGTGTGGTTGGAGAAAAATGTTATTTTCATAAATTATAGCAAGATACCCATTTCCACCACTTGAAGGTGAAATTTAGAAATTCCTCCTATTTTATTCTACATTGGACTCACGGCGAAAAAATCACTTTAACCTCTTTTTTAACTCCTTACTTTTACCCTCTTTAGGAAGGAAAATTGGCAACAAAAAACTTTTTCGACTACTAGGTATTTACTAAAGGAGTGACACTTTAGCTACTCGTATAAATAACTATTAAACCACTTTTTAAAGTTCTAGTAAAACACATATATTCCCAAAAACCATGGTCTGATTCAATAAGCACAGGAGAGACAAAAGGTTATATAGTTCATCCCTGAACTCAAATTCGCACCTATACGAGTTGATCCGTGCACCATTCCGAATTACGTTTTTAGGCACTTGTATAGGAAACCTTTCCAAGTAAAGATATTGAGGGATGCGTGAGAAGACAGTTTACTCCTTTTCTTCCCTTTAGGGGTAAAATTTCAAAAACTCCGTTCCTAGCACTTTCTTACATAACTAAAGGACTCTTCTTGCCAAATTTCAAGTTCATGGTACCAAGAATTACTACGGCTCTGCATTGTTGAGTCGGTTCTTTTTTTTTATACATTTACATTGTAGCAAAATACCTGCTTTAACCCCTAGTGGGTGGAATTTCGAAAAATCTTTTCTACCTCATAAGGAAAAAAATCACTAACTTTAACCCCTTACCCCTTTTCATTTTCCTCCTTTTTTCCCCTTTAGGGGTAATATTAAAAAAAACTCCTAAACCTATTTCTAAAAATTTTAAAAAGACGTCTAAATGCAAAAAAAAATGATGGTCTAACTCAACAAACACAGGAGATACAATGGGTTCTATAATTTACTTCAAATGAAAATTCGCACCTTTAGGGGTAGATTACCGCAAAATCCTGAAATAAGTTTTCAGATATTTGCATTAGAAGTATTTCCAAGCAAACAGTAAGTCGATGTCTTGTCGGGTTTAAGAGATATTGAGGAATTTGCGAAAACACAGTTTACCCTTTTTCGCCCTCTTAGGGGTAGAATTTCGAAATTTTGTTTACCCCAGCTTATTTTATTCTGAAATGAACCCACAGCGAAAACAATAATAATAATTTTAACCCATACCCCTTTTCAGTTAACCTTTTTTACCTTTTTGGGGGTGAAATTTGAAAAACCCTTAAACCCTTTTTTAAAGATACTAAAAATACATCTCTATACCAAAAAAGAATGCTCTAACTCGGCAAACATATGAGATACAATGGGTTCTATAATTCACCCCGAATCCAGATTCGCACCTTTAAGGGTTGATTAGGGCAAAATCGTGAAATTAATTTTTAGACATTTATATTGGATACATATTCAAGCAAACACCAAGATGATATTTTATCGGGTCTAAGAGATACAGAGGAATTCGTAAAAACATAGTTTACTTCTTTTCACTCCGTTAGGGATAGAATTTCCAAAAAAAACCTTTTAACTTATTTTATTGTAAAATGGGGCTCACACCGCAAAAATCCATAATTTTAACCCCTTGTCCCTTTTTCGTTTTTTTTCCTTTTACCCCTTTAGAGATAATATTTTCAAATTTCCTTATACTACCCCTTTCTAAATATTTTAAAAATATGTTAATCTATGTGCCAAAAAGGAACCTTCTACCTCAACAGACATAGGAGATACGGAGGGTTCTTCCTTTCACCCCCAATCCAGATTTACACCTTTAGAGGCTGATTAGGGCAAAATCCTAAAATACATTTTTAGATATTTGTATTGGATACCTATGCAAGCAAACGCCAAGTTGATATCTTATCGGGCCTAAGAGATATTGTGGAATTCGTGAAATCAGATTTTACCCCTTTTCACACCCTTAGGGCTCGAATTTCAAATAATCCCTTCTTAGCACTACCTTACGTTTTAAAATCAACCTTCCCCCCAAATTTCAAGTTCCTAGTACTAGTGGTTACGGCTCTGCGTTGATTAGGTCGGGTATATATATGTAACAAAATGTAAGGATCAAACTCTTTAATTTAATTGCATAATTGTCAAAGTCACTGTCATTGCTTGATGTACCCATCGAATGTTAACACTCTTGTATGAAAAGCATCGAGAGAACATTTATCATGAGTTTTTACCGTTTTGCCGATGCAGGTTTTGAAAAATAGAATGGGAGAATCTTCACTATGAACAAAAGTTGATTCCATCACTATGCCTTTGTCACCAAAGGAGCCAGCATAGAGTGACCATATTCCCACTCTTTGCCTCCAAAGAAGATCAGAACGTGACCGTTGGCGGGCAAGGATTTTTAAGGTGAGCTAGGATTCTGACTTATCGACTCTCTTGAAATTAGTTATAGAAGTAACGGGTTGTATTAGTTCGATCTTCTGACCAAATAAAAATCAAACGCGGTGGACGACTGCGAACAGGAGTGCTGCGACAGCACGACAATGCATCGTCACGCAAATACGTTGCAGCTAAAAGCGGTTGAATTGTGCACCCTCAGATTTCGTTCTGTTTAGGAATAGATAACGATAAACGATAACAGTTTAGAAACTGAGGTGACTTCATGGTTAGAGAACATAAGTGTGGACGTCTCTAATATTTCGAAATGTCGATAAGCCAAGCTCATCGATTTGACATTAGGATGCACAGAAAAGACATAAGATGTGCCTAGAATTTCAGAAAGCATAAGTAGTTCTTTGAAAACAACAAAATTGTTTCTCTTTCTCTCGTAACAAAGATCCAAGGCGATTTTCAATGTAAGAATTTGAACTAAACTTATTGCCATAGTTTCACTTAGTTTTCTTTTCTTTCTAAACTCGAAAATGGATTTTTCTTGCCAAACATATCCCGACACTAATTCTGCATAATTTATCGTATGAGTAGGTTTCGATAGTCTTATTGCTACAACAAAATTGCATTCCGGATTACGTTATGTCTGTTTCCTTTTCGCCGTCTTTGCAATTTCAAAGCTTTTGAACCGTTCGAGGCGTTCCATTGGTTTAATCATTCAATAATCTGTACGTAATTGTCGTTCTAGGAATGCGAACTGCTTCACAACTGATAAATTAACATGGTGTTAGGTAGATTTCGCATTCAAACGCAATAAACAGTCCGACATCAGGACAATCAATTTAATTATGTTTAAGCATCTTTAATAGAATCCCATTGTTTTTTTTCCATGGTTGCCAGCGCAACTTTTCAAAATATTCATTTCATGTCTGTCCAAAAACGAAATTAATTCCGTATCAGGCAGATAATCCGTTTCGTCGTATAATATACGAATGAGTAATTCCTCGAAGCTGTAAATTCAAATTAAAACCTAGTCTTTATCTGAAATGTCTAAGGAAAATTAATTATCATCGTTTCATGGGAAAACGCATTAAAAGAGACTTCCGCTTTCTAGTTTTCGTATAAAGCAAGCTAGACCGAAAATAGCACTGATTAATAACAGCCTGCTTGACATGAATGGAGCAGTATTTATTCATCATCGATGTGCTTAACAGCTCACGAGCTAGAAACTGTATATCAGATTACTGACTCAAATTTTCGGGACATTATCAAGGGAGATAACCTACGTCTTCCTCTTGCGAAAACAGTGGCAAACGTGACCGTTCACGCCTAGTACGAGAGAGAGGATTTTTTTTGCTATTTTCGGAAACTATTAATGCTTTAATTCTGAAACTCTAAGCAAATCTTAGATCTTCTAATTATCTACTCTCTTGAGAAATCCACGCACTTGACCGATAAATCCCACCGTATAGCATTTTCACTTTGACTCTCTAAGCGATTTCAGTCTTTAAACTGTCCTCATTCCTGAAATACGCCCACGAATGCGATATTTCAATTTCCCGAACAGAAACAAAGCCGAGGTGCGAGATCTGACAACTAGGCTGGGTCTTAAAGGATTTTTAACCTAAGTTCAGCCACTTTTGATGTTGCTGCAACGCATTTGTGCTACGGCACATTTTCATGTTATAGGAACACTCCTTTTCGCAGTCATCTACTGCGTTTGTTATTCATCTGGTCCCTCAATTTAGATAAAGGGTCGGAGTAATACGCGCCGTTAATGGTGCGAGAGCATCACCTTGCCTGCAGATGGCTTCATTCTAAACTTGTTAGGAGGCAGAGAAAAAAGTTATCTACTGTTGCAGGTCTTCCACTCCTTGCATCGTATTCTGCAGTGCTCTGCTGGTAAGAAGTCGCTCAAAATTTCTGTCTATATTTTCATACAAAGTTCACTCACATATTAATGATATCCGATCTTGGAAAATCAGTCAAAGATGTATATTCATATCGTCCAAAAAGACGCTCCCAATAAATTGTGTTTGTGGCGAAATAAATGGAAGCGGCTGAGAAAGGTTTGTAGTGTTTAAAGTTTGTTGTACAAGTTTGTACATAACAAACCTTGTCTGCATCTTAAGTAAACGCCATTTAAAATGTGTACAAGTTAAGTACATAACTCCCAAGGCAGTCAAGCACTACACCAACAGCGAGGGACTTTCCCGTTGCCTTCGCGAGGAATTTCTGCACATACAAGTTTTCCACGGGATTATGTAATGCAGGGCGAGCCCAATATACAACATAGCAATTCGCAGGCTTCGAGGATCCCAAGGTAAATTAATAGCTAAAATGATTGCAGCATAAGCGATAAGCGTTCGCCCCAGGTGTGTAAGAATTTTGCGAGCGTAGAGGAGTGCGCATGATAAACAAATGAAATACGTATGTGAATGACGAATTCAGGTTTTGATGCACGAAATCCGACAGCGGGTTTTATGTACTTAACGTTTGCTCTATTAAGGATATTTATTTTGGCCTTATTTGACGTTGTTTAAAGGTACTTGTAGGGGAGATACAATTGATCGGGTACTGTTTAAGTATAAATGCGGGTAGCCACCAGCTATCACATGCAGATCCTCCATTCTTAGTTGACACTTCTTTTTAAGAACGGCCATTCAGTGTAGGTTTTAATACTGGGTTTTTTAGTGTTTTGTATGTGTGTTTTTAGGGTTTATTATTTATTTGTGTAAGCAAATTGATTTTTCTTGTGTATGCTGCTTGAAATTAGTTTCAACCCCAAGAACACCACAAGTGCAGGCTAGCTTCTTGTTTTAACAGATATTGACGCACAAATTGAGTGAAGGTAGGAGTTTCATGCATACTGAGCTAGCTAGGTCAACGAACTGGGCAAGTAGTTTATAAATATACTGAGGCTTACAAGACGTCTCATTTAAATGTAATGTCCTGACGGAGGAGCTAACAGACGTATTATTACAATTTGCATTTACAAATGTGATTTAATGTACTTTTCAATTTCGTCAGGAACCTAATGAATGTCAAGAGTCTATCGGCCGACAGATAGTTTTTCGTAAATTTTTGTTTGTAGTTTTATATAAGAACAATCACTAAATGCTTTTCTGAGTGATGTATGCATGAAATGCGAATTCTATGAAAAAATTGTGACAATATTTATTTTTCGTTAGCTGCTTACAACTATTGGAAATTCAAGTAAACGACTTGACCTTCGCTTAATATTCTTATGGTTCCAACTATACAGTTGCTGTGGATCTTAATCTCGATTGGATATTGCATATTGATGCGACAGAAAGTACTGCAACTGAAGCCTCACTCCACCTATAGTTGGACAATCGTTATATATGCACCATATTAACTTTTATTTAGTATGGTTGTTACTACAGTGTATCCAAGACTCAAGGGTAGTGCTAATCTAAAAACAATCTTTACTATCTCTTGAGCATCCAGGTTTTTTAGTATCATTTCGTTTCAACAAAAATGTTGATCCATAATAAGCAAATCTAGCGAGCAGATACTTTCCTCATGTATGAATTGTTTAATTTCCGTTACTACAATACTGGCTTTCAATGGTCTATCTGTGAATAAAACTTACTGAACCGTCTTCCCACTATCCAGTTCCTCAATCATCTTCAATGGGTATCTTACTTTACCGAAAAAAATGTTACTGTTTAAGATTATTTCATTTTTATTTCCCTCGTCTGAAAGACGGAGGTGTTCAGCAACGTACCTGGAGGACTTCTACATAGGCTACGTGTATTGTTCTTGGTTCTAGACACGTCAGCCACCCCTAATCAGAACCAAGTGGCGCTCAGGCATTTCTTTTTCTGTTAAGCAATCCATCAGGGTAAGTGCCGCCGGTTTTTTTTTTCTTTGAGCTTTCGAACCACGCCTTCCCGACTGAGTTAAGTGCGAGTAACCGGAGCAACAAAATCTGCTCCAACACATTAAGATCTGTGTTCTTTTTAGTAACGCCGGCGAACCCTGTAGTGTGTACCCGTTTTTGAACAATCAATACGACCTAGGTCGATCTGATGAATTAATACCGTAACAAATCTAATTGTAAAGTAAATGAATGTTGGCTATCTCTGGTAAGCAGAGATCTTAACACAAGGTGTGGGTCAACAATTACTTTTTTGAAAATTCTAGCGTACGCCCATGTACGTAGTTCAGATACTCGCTAAAATGCTACATCAGATCTAAATGAAATTACGTTTCTGAAAGTTCAGTCAAGTGATTGTCGTTTGGTGGTTTTTAGTTAATTAAATACAACTCAATGAGTAAATCTCACAGGTAAATTCATCATTTCCCGCTTTCTAGTAGCTACTGGAGCTATCTTTTGTTTCTTTCAGGCAACACCCGTACCTTGATTGTTTTAAACCCAAGCTGAGGAAGGATCCTAACCTCACTTCTGCACTTGGATTTTTCAATTTCAATTTTATACAAGGAAATAATTCGCCTGGCTCTGTTATGCAGCGACGTTTAATCAGCCTCCCAGTAGGTACACATTGGTACAAATTATATAGGCTTCACCACTAACCTGCGAAACCTTTTTTGCATGCCCGTTCGAACCTCGGCCGCAGCAAGAATGTGCCCAGATCTTCTCTTGAAGTCGGTTGCCGGATGTGCGGTGTTGATGTAGTCGTCGTAGGGCTCACCTGCTATATCGCTGGAACTGCAAAACCGGTCCGGAATGTCCTCAAATGGGTCGAGATGGTGCCTCGAGGTTCTGCCGCAGGATCGGGATCGGTGTCGATGTTGAAAATTAACTTTAGGAGTTGGATTTTCTTGCCTTCATTTGTGCGTGAACCCGACCACGTAAATAGCACAAACAATTTTTAAGGCTGTAACTGTATGTAAAGGTACTAAATTTTAAATTAAAACACCAGCCACTTTTCAAGCTGTCACCAGCAAATGTTATTCATTTGTCTCCCCGAATTGTTAAAAACAATTGCACATCAATATAAAATAAGTCAAATAAAATCCTTACAACAATTAAACACCTTAAAACTAATCTCTTTACAAACTTTTGCTTATCTACTAAATTGTTCCATTAATTTTGTCAATTTTGTCTTTCACATCACTGTGTCCCGCACTTATTAACAATCCTTTTTCACTACGATCTCACTGATCAGTTCTTCCTTTTGTGAACTTCCACAAGAAACACTTCAGAGTTCAACTAAAAGTCCATTTCATTTTTCCACTTCTGCATCAAATTAATGTTCGGATTTTCAAATAATCTTGCATGTTACTTATTTATTTTCTTCCCTTTATTTGTCTTCAGATTTATTCCTATGTGCTCTTTGCACTCTGTTTTGCCTTCTGCATTTTTATACCTTTTAAGAATATGCTCAAAGAGAAATTTATACAACGATTTCTGACTTGCAATTTACCTCGACAAGCATGTGACCATTCTTTTCATAATCGAGTTACCAATACATGGATTGGCTTTTGCATTTTACCATCCCCTTTTAATATTCTAAACTAATTAAATATTGTGGTCCCATTCCTATTAGGTTTAGAACTCTGCCTTTCCTTTTATGTTACGAATTTAATACTTATTACAGGCATTGCTTTGCCAATTTGATTGCTAATTCAAATTTGATTTTATTTTATTTGTTGCCATTAAATCCTATCTCCCATTCTGAGCTTTATGACCTATTCATTAGTTTGCTGTGCTCGAGATGTGCGATTCAGGGCTTAAGACCATCTCAATATATAGTTATAATTTTTTTTTGTATATAGCATCCAAACCCATACTAATAAACGTTTTAAAAGTTACACCAATTATTTAGCAGCATCAATAAGGGTAACGCCTACACCCCTCCTTCCGCTGACGCCATTGTAGAACCTACCGCTGAGCTTAGACCGAGGCGTGTTAGAGTTTAAATATTAAAAACAATTAACTGAGCAACATAAATCTAGTTACCTACGTTTGACGGAAAGATTGACGGCACATTCGTTTTTATTGAAATTTAAAAAAAAAACAATTGAAAAATAGAACTGGAACTCCATTCAAAGTTAACCCATCGGTAACTAGATGCAACTTGAAGACCATTTTTCTCGATTTTTTTCAGATGTAACATATTGAAAATTTTAACCATTGAAAACAACATAAAAAGTACATAAGAATCTGAAAATCAGCTGAAAATATTCCCCATGGTCAAAATCGTTACACCCCTTAGAGACTTTTTCATAAAAATGAATATCAACGAAGTTAACGAATTTATCCACTACTTTATTCCCACACTGTGTATCTACAACGCATGAAACCGATACAATTTCATACAAATATATACATGGTAAGCACACTAACAAAAAAATTTTTGTTTATTTTTGGGTTAATTTTGAAATACAAGGAAGTAGTAACTTTCACATAGGTCAGGCTTTACATTCTTCGAAAATAAGACTCAACCGATACAGGATAATGTCACAAAAGAGTAAAAACGTGTCAACAATAAGACCGTTCTGTTCGAGAGAAGCCCGCCCCGCACTTATTTTTATAAGACTTGATGGCGCAGTTGGACTCATCGATGCAGTTAAGATCGCTGCGGAGATGAGGTTACGATCGCTATGCAGGTGCGGCGAGTTCAAACCCCAGCAGAATATTTTTTTTTTACTTGGAAATTGATCTAATTCTATGTTCCTCAGTCTTTACTTCAACCATTTTAGGAACGTGTTGCTTGCTACACTTAAATATGTATTAATATGCTCGTACAGTAGCTTATTAGTAGCTTCAGCGTACTTATGCGAACGCTTTGTCCGTCCGTCCGTCTGTCTGTCTGTCTGTCTGGATCGCCTGTAACTTTCGAACGGCTACAGATATCGAAATTGTGAAAGGGGGCAAAGTTGTTGCTAAAGTCCCGAGCACCTTCATGCGCTATTTGGTTTTGGCGAAAGGTGGCGATTTTCCACTTTGCAAACAAAATTTCCAAGCATTTTAGCACGGTGGCGGCTCGTTCACTTGGCGCCATCTACAGAACTTCGGTGGTCACGTTTTGAACTACACATTCTGGGTGCGCTATAATTCCACTTGGCGCCATCTACAGAACTTCGGTGGTCACGTTCTGAAGCTACTCTTTAGATCTGTAATTGAGCAGTTTATTTCTTATATACACGTATATCAATTACATTTATAAGTATCTCTAACAGTTTTGTTTAGGCAAAACACTAACGTGTTGCATGCGAAATTCGCAACAATTAACTTTAGGTAATTAAATCAATGGCTATTTTGGTAATAGTAGTAAACTACGCAAAACTAATAACAAATGGAAAAAGAAGCGAAAATCTATTGCATCATTACATAACGGAAAATTAGCTGAAGGCGAATTATCAAGACAAGCTAACTTGTTATGCAATTATGTTAATACAAATCAAACAAAATACAAGATAAATAAAAATTAATAACGCAAGCAGCAACTGCTCGGTTTGGTTACAAATTGTCTATTGTGCTTTGTACTGACCGGCGATTCTTTAACTTAACCCTAGAACGCATAGGTGGCGTCATATGAGACACCACCTATTTAACTATCTAGTTTTTAGTGATTTGCAGTTATGTTATCATATTCATATTTTCAGTACCTCTCCAAAAGATTATTGTTGATATCTCCCTTTCATTTTTAATTTCCAAAACTTGTTACAAGCTTTATAATTAGTTTTTTAGTTACTTGGTGTCGCATATGACGCCATCTATGCAATCACGTATCACGTTTTCTCGGTAGGTGTTGGTCGGTAACCACTTGCCATCTGTCAGTTTACGTACATAATTTTCATAGCAACGTAATGCGCAGTGTGTTAAAATAGCTATGACTACTGTCTTTATAGGATTGCCAGTTAGCTATTATACTTCAGTCGCCGAACAGATAGAGTGGAGCAGGCAACTAAAATAACATATTACAAAGGTAACTCGATAATATATTAACTAATTACTAAAAGGAACAGAGATGGCGACGCTTATAATTAGAACTAATTTCAATTGACATTAAATAACTTTTTGAGGTTATGATGCAAATATCAAGAGATAAAAAAAATGATTCTCTGCGGGCTGTGGAAGTTCAAACGTATGAACAATATGTTGGTGGCACTGTAGGTCTATGTCAAATTCGAGGTTATCAGGTTAGGTTTTGCGTCAGTCTGTGTCAAAACTTTGACACAGACTGCGCAAAACCTAACTTGATAGCCTGCAGTGTAATTTATGTGCTAAACAGAGACTACCAAGTGATTTTTTAAACACTCAATTGCAGCAGGCCCTGGATAGCCTGAATCAGTTGGCAATACTGAAATGTATTGTTGGTGACACTGTAAGTCTATGTCAAATTCGAGGTTAGCAGTTTTGGTTTTGCTTGAGTTTTGACACAGACAGTGTCACCAACAATACACTTCAGTACTGCCAACTGATTCAGGCTATGCAGGGCGTGCTGCAATTGAGTTTTTACAAAATCACACTGTAGTTATTTGTCAAAAGTGTTTAACGTAGATATTAGTACCTGATCAGTTCCTTAGATTTAACAATTCATTTATTCATACTCATAAATAAATATTTTAAGAACTTTAATTTCCGCTTTGCGCTTTAATATGCATCTATGCAGTCAAGATTATCTCCCAGATATTAAAAAAGGCGTATAGTAAATTTAAAGTGCCTCATTAAACAAAAAAAGGTGTGGTGTCGTATACGACACCACATATGCATTAATGTAACTTTCTTAGATGTATGCGTTCTAGGGTTAATATTGCTGATAATCTTTGTGTCTATTTTAAAACAGTTTATTCTATAGCAGAGCGAAAATTTATATTACAAATGATGAAAATGACATTTACTTTTTGTCTAATTGCTTATTAGTAGCAAAGTATACAGTATGTAATCATGATGGCCGCAGTTTCAAGAAATGGGTAAGTAAACTTGCAAGTAACATAATGCAATAGATCATATTTAAATCAACTAAAAATACACAAACTACCTCAATTCATTCTAAATCTATTGTATTAAATTTTCTAGCGTCGAACTTAAGTAAGGTCGTCTAAAGAAGAACGAAAACCAGAAACCCGTCTGGGACTTAAATTGTGATGAATAGAAAGAATAACAGAAGTTACAGAAGATAAACCGAAACCTGGACGACTTCCAGTGATAATTTTGTTTTTATGTTGATAAGAAAAAAGAAAAATCGGATTATAACTAATAGAGATATTCTACAAGAAATAGATATTGGTTCAACCGCAATAGATAACATGTTATACAGACAGCTGAGTGTGAGAGATCTGGTAAGACGTTGGATTCCACATTTGTTAACAGAAGAACAAACGCAAGCAGAGATAGACTGATTTATGTTAAAAAAGTGAGATGCAAGATCTTCAAAACGTGTGTTTAATAATGTTATGGGTGATGAGCCTGGGATCTATAATTATAACCCCGAGACTAAACAACAATCAAGTGTTTGGGTTTATGAAAATGGGACTACGCCAACCAAAGCTTTAGCGGTAAAGTGTAAAAAAATTATGACTGCTTTCTTCAGTAATACATTTGCAGTAATTTCTCTTGACAATCATAAAACTGTACCTAGCTTCTTATTCTTACAAAGAAGTTTCCCTTCCTGAAGTCTTTAAAAAAACGTGTAGCTATCAAAGAAAATCTGGCTTGGGTGGTATTTTGTTACATCACGATAATGCAACTCCGGATACATCGAGAAGAACTTATTTTTCAAATTTGAATTTCAGCTGATTACTCACTCTCCAGACAGTTCAGATTTGTTTTTGTACCGAATGATATATAAATAAATATACGCAAATGCGGCGGCCACTGATACGGAGTTATCTGCCTGTTTCGAACAGTGATTTCGAATATTTAGCAAATGTGTATTGATGAAGTGGAAATAATTTGAAGAATTCAAAAATTCGTATTTTTCTTATAACTAAAAATTAATAGAACATTTTAATTTTACATTAACAAACGTCAAAAAACACTGACTACTTTAGATAAACAATGTCACTTATTTCAAAGTCAATTTAACTGCTCTCACAAATAAAGCTAGCTATCATTAAGTTTCTAAAGTTATTATATCAGTTGGATGCATATACTTAATGGCTTGCCATTAACTTTATTTGATTCCCTCACGCAGTAATAGTTATTGGCCAAGTGCGTTTCCCAATGCATAAATCAGGGGATTGCCAAACCAATCGAATCTCCGAATCGAAGATGCCCATCGACAATGAAACAATCACTAACACAAATAGAACTCGCCATATATCAACGGTATTTAAAAGACATTTAGTAATTTATGCTAATAACCGTTCCTTTGTTGGTGCCCCATTTTATGGGGTGAATTTAATATAAATCAAACCTATGAAAGCGATACAGTCAGCGGCTAACTGCTTGTGACGAATTGGCGCCATTTTAGGAACGGATGCTGCGTTATTTACTCTCCCGCTTCCGATGTCGCCAAAGTTTGAGGCTTTGTCGAAACTGGGGCAAGAAACGGGGTGCCCTAATTATTTCAGATTTACTTCAGAAAAAATATGGTAACAATTCCAAAAATTGCTTTTTGTGTTTTTCCATTTGGAAAGTAATAGGTTTTATTGCCAAAATCCAGCGTTCTGAGGACTCATTATGTCACTGTTCAATATTGCACAACAAAAAATTTCAGGCAATGACATCAGGCCACATATCTTAAATGAGTAAATAATGTAAAATATTGAAATGTCGATTAAATATGTGTCCATATGTAGTTACCCTGCCAAATACGGTTCTAGGTAAATTTCTCGAATGCAATTGCTCGAAAACGAATTGCTCGAAATCAGTTGCTCGAAAGTTAATTGCTCGAATGTGACTTTGCTCGAATTGCAAGTTTTTCGAACAGCAATTTCTCGATTATCTGTTGCTCGAAAAAAATAAAGTTGTGAAATAGCCTTAACTCGAGTCAGTTAATATCAAATATAAAAAAACACAAATTACAAATTATAACCTTTATTAATAAAAAATGGGTATAGGTATGTGATTAAGTTAAAAATTATAAAAATCAAATATTACATTTGTTTAATATATGTTATGTGGTATTCCACGGACATAATCATAGATATTTCTGTCATGTTCATAATTATTCACTAATCTTAAAAGTCTCTGTGCACTATCACGATATATTCTTCGACTTATGGTGTGTTGTTGACCGCTGACATATTGTTCTATCCGTAATTCGTTCAAACTCTGCTCCCTCTTTAATGCCGCAATAAATTTCCAGATGTTAAGACCACATAAATTCGAGAAAAACATTTTCGAGAAATTGCAGTTCGAGAAACTTGTATTTCGAAAAAAGTTACATTCGAGCAATTTGATTTTCGAGGAATTGATTTCGAGCAATTGCATTCGAGGAATTTGCCGGAGACGGCCAAATACAATTAAATAAGCTATTGTTTCACATAACTTTAGCGCTTTCGTGCTTATGTTGACATATTTTCCAGAAACCGTAACAAATTAACGTATTGGAGAAAACAATAAGTTGTGGTATAGGTAAGTTTACACCAAACTGTTTCAAAATCCCACTTAAAATGACTGCTTGACTGAAAATGGTTCTCGAGAAAAGTGTTTGAAGCAAACGATTGTTAATTCTCAACTGAATATAACAGTTTAACTATTATATGAATCTACAGAAGGTGTTAAGTTCTGGTTAGAGTCTCAAAAACATTATTTCAATTAATGACATATCACAGGTCGAGTACTGCTAGAAGAACGTCACTTTTAAATCAGCTGGTCCTTCCAGCAGGACTTTCTCAGATAAGTAGTCACGTGCATAATATGTATGTATGTATAATCTGTAACTTCAATTTTACCTTGCGGTGTAGAGGCTGGTGCTTTATACGCTTGCATCTGGCGGTACAATGCTCAACTTGCCCCAGATTCGGGTCACAGAGTTGGATCGCGCCTTTTGTGCTTGCGCAGCAACCATTGTGTGAGGTGTGTGTCTTTGGTGATTGTTTTGGCCTTGTTACTCTATTTCTTAGGTCTGTGGTTCTGAGTAGAGCATAGTTAATTTGGTGCCCAACTGTGAATGGTCTCACCGAGCACGATTTCAATCGACAAGGCTGCGGAAAATTTCCGGTCCCCGCAGGATTTGAACCCAGGACTTGCTTAATGCAAGTTTAGCGCTAACCCAACTACACCAGGCTGTTTCTCACGTGTATAGTACCGCAATTAAAACAGTCTTAGTCATATGCGTCCACTAGAGAAATACAACAAACATGTTTCTAAACTTTGATTGACATCTACTAGCTCCACCGGTTTAAACAAACGTAACATCTTGGGTGCTGACGTAGCTACCTGGAGACAATAAAAACAGATAGTAAAGGTTTAGACGAAACTATTTCCGAATCCCATTGAAAATAACAGCTTAAGCAGAAATACTTCTCTGGAGATATCTGTTAGGATAAGCATCTGGAGAATATATTAAGTTGTAAGCCTTCCAACAAGATTATTTCATATAAAGAGAACATGTTGTATGCTTGAATATGTATATGAAAACGATAATAAGTGGTGGAAAGATTTAAATAAACCTGTTTCGAAATTCAACAGAAGATGGGAGTTTTGCTGTTGAAATACGCATCTGGTGAACATCTTAAGCTATCGTAAGTGTTTAAATAGCATTATATCAACTAAAGATGACATTATGAGGGTTGAAGTAAAAATGATAAAAATAAACTCAGCAAATTCTTCTCAAAATTATTAATGATAAATTTGTGAGGCCATATGGCAATAATCGGAAGACACCAGTTCGCTCCCGTGTATACCTGCTGCTTTCTAACGACAGCCCAATTCGCTCCCGTGAATAGCCCTATTCGTTCCCCGGAAAATTAAGCGGCTTATCAAATTGACAATTTTTTGTGAAACTAGTGATCCAATGAAATTAACTCTTTTCTAGTCATGTGGGCAAAATCAACCAATTAGATTACCCTTACATTGCAAACTGCCCCTGGGTTGTTATCACTTTGTGTACAGCGGTCAGTTCGGGTTGCTATGTTATGTCAAGTTTTTGACAGTTCGCAATGAAGTATTTTAAGATGTCATATTCTTTTCATAATTGCACTTTCACTAAATAAATGTAAATAAATAGTTCCAAGGGCAAAAATTGTCTAACCGAATATCCCTCGACCATTGATAAATACTTATAATTTTATTACAACTTCCTCAAGCACGTTGCTTTTAGGCAACAGCCCTCCGCCGCTGGCGTCGGGCTGTTTCCAAGCAACGAGCTTTCGGAAACTGCAATAAAATTATTTCGTAATTATCACTGTCCTTGGGATATTATAGCTGAAAATTTGCCCACAATGTTTTTTGTACAAAAGTATAAATTTAGGTTATTTACAGATTTAAGATTTGTGTGTACTTAGCACAAAAATGCTTGTGTAATGTAAAAAAATGTGTGTATGACCGTAAAAAAACCTTCAGCAGCACCAGTTAACTTCACATAAGACTAAAACCTAGTCCTCTGTTTAGCCGCGTTGCGGACGGGAGCGAATTGGGCTATGACCTTTTTCGAGCAGGTAGACACGGGAGCGAAATGCACCCTGGCCGGCAATAATATCTTTTACTACAATTAGAGTCTGCACGATTTGTATTACGAAATGTATCACATAGTGAATCTTATTTTAAACTTAATTTAAATATACTTGCATAATCCTTTCTAGAATTGATATCAAAACTTGAAGCTGAACCTAAGAAACGGTATAAAAGAATCTCGCTATATGAACGCGTGCTGTGCTTGACTCTCTGCGTCGCCTTTTCTACGGCAAGGTGCGAGCGCACGAGCCTTCCTGTTGCGTGTCCTTTATAGCGCAGCTACAGGTCATTGTAAGTAAGTGGTTATAACGTCTAACTAACAATCATATTCCGCAGGTTTGAATCCCGCCGACTGCAATGTAATTCGCATTGCTAAGCGTTTCTTTTTGCTGTTTCAGTATTATTAGCATCATTAATAGTATATTATGTTATTAGGAGCAAAAGTTATATTTTATGTGGCGAGGCTGGACGGGTTATCTGCCGAGCTTGCGAGGCAGATAAGTACAGCCGAGCCACATAAAGATACTTTTGCTCCGAATAACATATAGTATTTTTTCTTCAAACGTTTTTATAAAAATTATTTACAACTTGATCTCGTCAGCGGCAGATAATATTATCTGCCGCTTGGCAATAAAGTGACAGTTTAGCATCATCAATCCAGCAGTATAATGCCATATTTTACTGCCGTTTGAAGAAAAAATATTTTTACCTATTCTTTTATATAATTTTAAACATTTTTCTATACTAAATACGTTAAAACATTTAGTTCTGTATGTTCTTTATTTCCAATTCCATTTTAAAAATGCAAAAAATATTTTAATCAAAACAATTACGCCTATGTGGTGGAATAAAAAGCTAGTAGTGCACTGATTCTTAATAAAATATTTTTTTATAGTGGTAAAATAAAGATTTAACAAAGAAGTAATCAACGAAAGTAGAGAACAACTGATCGATTTTTGCATTTGTAACTCACTGTGAATCAAGAATGCATTCTATCAGCACAGGATGCAATATAAATAGATACACTTGAGGGAGTAAGGGGTAAATCTATCCGCGAGAATTGTCAAGCTCCAAACATGGTGAGCTGCGTAAAACAACAAATAGAATTAGCAAGTTACACGTATTGAAAACCGACTGGTTTGCATTGCCCGTGATGGAGAAGCGCAGGAAAGAAGACTACCAGAAAGACTACAAAAAATGAAACAAAAGCTGGCAATGTACATCGCCAAATAGCGATAGAAATAACAGGCCTTAAGGCCTAAACTAAGATAACGAAGTAGAAGAAAGTTTGTCTTCTACTGAAATTCGAAAGTGGTGTAATATAAAGTACTTCAATTCTGGTCACTATACAATTTCAGAGATTACCAATAACTACGTTGGCTTACATTTTCAAAACCTGACTATGCAAAAAAACTTTAAACACCTTTCTTGTCGATTATTTACCAATGGTTACACTAATATGTATCTGTTTTTGTCATAGAGTCAATAGGAACGAAGACATTCATTTTTCCACTATTTTGCGCTCTGTAAAATTTTAAGCAAACAACTTATCGATAGGGACTTTTGAAAGGAAGCCTTGATGGCTTTTTCCAGAATAAAAACCTAATGGTCTTGGACTAGTAGTTATATCTGAAGCCAGTAATAACTTGTGGTGGGAATTTTAATCAAAGTGCTTAAAAATAAAACTGACGATGACGGTTTGGCGAAAAGTACTTATTGTACAGGTTTCTAAACCATACCTACGTATGCCAATTCCACCTTTCAATTGAAGCTGAAAGTTTCATTGTTCAAATGCATATTTGGAGCAAGTATTATGTTGTTAGTAAGAGTTTTAATAATATTATTTCCACTAAATATGACACCTTGAGTGGTGAAATACGTATACTAAGATGATAATAATTTATAGTACACGTTTAAGCCAAAGTGTTTCAGAATTTCACTGAAAATTACAGCTTGGCCGGAAATACCTCCTTGGATAATCATTCGAAGCAAATGATTTCAATATGTCCCTGAAGAAGATCTTAAGTTGTTGCAAGACTTTCCATGACGTTATTTGCACTGAATATGACATCTTGAGTAGTGTAATATGTACATTGGAACGATAATAACGTATGGTCAAAATTTAAACCAAACTGTTCGGAATCCCTCTGAAAATTATAGCTTTACCGGAAATACTTCCCTGGAGAAGCATTCGAAAGAAGCTGTTTCAAATGTTCCGCCGACATTCACTGTTTTACTGTTGAAATATGTTTCGGAAGATGATTATAAGTTATGAAAAGGATTCCAACAACATTATTTTAGGTGAGTGCGAAAATACGTATCTGGGAATGATTATTTTAAATGTTTAAAGCAAACTGTTTCAGAATCTCACAAAAAATGATAACTTGCTCGGAAGGACTACTCTGTAGATGCGTTCAAATCAAACTATTTTAAAATAGACTAAAAAAGTATTTAAACCAAACTAAACAACTTAAAAAATTAAGCGTTCAAGATATTATAACTATATTTTGATTTTGTACAAAATACAGTACCGTACAGTACAGTACCTGTTGATTCTAAAGACTGCGGACAAATTAAACAAAAATACGGTAACATGGCATCTGTATATTAAATTGGTAAAAGGACGTGTATACAGGGTGAGCTTTTTTAATTATCACTATAGGGATCTCGGAAACCGTGAAAGATAGAAGGTTAGTTAAATGGAGAAAGAATTGCAGTTTTAAGAGCTTATTCGAGATGTGCTTTTGTTTCTTTAAAAAATGCAAGGCCTACTAGATACAAGCAAAATATTAAAATTACTTAATTTCTTAAAGTCGGTCTAGCGCCGTTATTATTGAAAATAGAAAAAAAATAATAAGAATAAAAGTTTTAGCAATTTTTACGATGTTTATCTTACAATTATTCGTTTTCTTCTCGCTTTCAGAGTTTTTGAGTTATAACATTAAGTTACATTTTTACTTCTTTTTACTACTATAAAGGAAGTATTGGATTCACCCCAAAAATTCGAAATTGAGTTTTCAACAGATCTTCACGTTTTAGAGTCCCCTGATCCCAAAAAACATTTTTTTTCATTGGTCTGTGTGTCTGTCTGTCTGTCTGTGTGTGTGCCTGTGAACAGAATATCTCAAAAACGAAAAGAGGTATGGCATTGAAACTTTATATATAAGTTTTGTGTACTATGTAGATGAGACAGCAAGCTTTTGAAGAAAATCGCATAACCGGAAGTAGGTGTTTACTCTTGTGATTTTTCAGTTTTTTTCGATTTTTTCAAAAACGGCTCTAACGATTTTTTTTAATTTTACATTTTTCTTACATTTTTAATGTGTATTGATGTGAGATAGGTGATTTTCCAGTTGAATACTTCTAAAGTGGGTTTCTTTTGTTTTTTTTTCTATTTTTTTTATTAACTCCTATTTTAAATAAAACACCCGGTATATTATTACATTTTTGAATTCACCTTAAAATTCTAGAGAAAATTTGTCTCTTCAACTAACACTCGATTTTGTACCGTTTTTGTAGAATTTGTAATTTTTGAAAATTTTTAACAAATGGTTAAAAATTAAAAATGAAATTTTTGACTAATTATAAGATCACTGTAAAAGGAAGTTGTGTGAGTGTATCACACCATTTTTAAATAGCAATCATAATTGGCTTAGACATTTCTAAAAAGAGCATATCTCGTTTGCTAAATGGAGAAAGAATTGCAGTTTTATGAGCTTATTCAAAGTGTGCTTTTGTTTCTTTTTAAAAATCGAAGGCCTACTAGATATAAGCAAAATATTAAAATTACTTAATCTTTTAAAGCCTGTCTAGAACCGTTATTATTGAAAATAGAAAAAATAATAAGAATAAAAGTTTTAGCTATTTTTAGGGTGTTTATCTTACACTTATTAATTTTCTTCTAGCTTTCATAGTTTTTGTTTTCGTCTTTTTTTTATTACGAAAATTATTATAAAAGAATTATTTGTCAAAATAGGTATAACAAACCTTATGTCATTTTAAGCGGAAAAGTGAGCTCTTTTTAGAAATGTCTAAGCCAACTATGATTGCTATTTAAAAACATGTAATTTAATGTTATAACTCAAAAACTATGAAAGCTAGAAGAAAACTAATAAGTGTAAGATAAACACCGTAAAAATAGCTAAAACTTTTATTCTTATTATTTTTTTTTCTATTTTCTATAATAACGGAGCTAGACCGACTTTAAGAAATTAAGTAATTTTAATATTTTGCTTGTATCTAGTAGGCCTTGCCTTTTTTCAAAGAAACAAACGCACATCTCGAATAAGCTCATAAAACTGCAATTCTTTCTCCATTTAACCAACCTTCTATCTTTCACGGTTTCCGAGATCCCTATAGTGATAATGAAAAAAAAAACTCACCCTGTATAGTCCCGTACGTGGGACACAAAAATAAAATTTAAAGTCCCGCACGGGCGGAGTTTTATCACGCATTTGCGCGGTCTTCATCATGTACTCTTGTCCGTTCCCCGTTCTTGTAGTGTGTCGGTTAGCTGTTCTGTTCATCGATGTATATTGATTAATATTGTCGTTTACTATTAACGTTATTGATCGATAATGACAACTTCATCTGAATTAAAAGTGAACGATGCCTTTAACAGCTATGAAGAATTAAATGAAGCCATAATATTATATGAAAAACAGAATAGAGTACAATTTTGGAAGCGAGTATAGCAAACTCCGCATTAAAGTACTACTATGTTATAAAATACTGTTGCGTCCACGAGAAGGTTGAAATTATTAATTGTCAAAACACCAATACTTTGGAATTAAACTGAGGATTTGTAGACCATGATTGCCAACGCATCAATAATTTCAATTTGGTAGGCATTATGAGCGAAGGAAGTTTTCACAATATTCTGGAACTCGATTCATCCCAATTTGTAGAGACAATAGAAGAAGTCGTCTGTGATATGAATTATTTAGAAATTGTTGATGATGGATCATGTTTACATAATGTTTGTTTGCCGGTACGTTAGAAGCATTTACTTTTACGAACATTTCTTAGATTATTAATCACACATTTTTAGAAATCAATAAAATCTCGAGGTAGACCTAAAGTAAGATCGCTAACAGCTATTGATTTATCAAGAAAGAAGAAAATGAAAAATTAAAGAGCCTCCAAAATTAAACTGGAAATCAATATTGTGTCTTGTATTTTAAGGAATATCAAACAATATTGATTTATTATAGGAATTTGTTAGTGTAAAGTTCTCATTAATATCTAGCTAAAAATATTTATTTTGTTACTCATTCTATCTAGTAGTTGTCTATCAAATTATTATAGATAAACGGGGCTGCGCGCGCTATTGCGCGGTCCACAAATCACTAAATTTTAGTAATTTGTGGCGCGGTCTACCCTATTCAATTTACCACCATTTTTAGGCCTATTACGTAGGGCCATTCCGTTCTGTTACACACTTATTACACAATCTCAGAAAACACAACATTTCGCATGACAGGAAGCAGAAGGTTTTTTTGTGGAGGAAGAAATAGGGAAATACCCGTCCTCTAAACCAAGAGGAACGTTCACATGGTGAGGTGGAAGCTCACTGTTTTTACCTAACCGTTGAAAGGCTCCAAGAAGAGCCATTGCATTACTAATTGTCGACATGGTCTAAAAAAAAACACGTCAAAAAAGTCCCATACGATCAACACGTCATCGTATGTGCCTCGAGATGCCAAATTTGAAAAACCTCTGCTAAACATTTCGCCAGTTTCGCCAATTTTCTAGATCAGTTCGATTCTCGATCTTACATCGATTTTTCGATTCTTAATCTCATCGCTTCTGCCGAGTTATTGGTGTCAGCGGTTTGATGCCAACAGAAGGCGAAAAAGGAACAATGGTTGGCATCTCTAGACAACATGGATAACCACACAAATATTACAAAAATACACACCACGAACTAACATGTTGACAGATATACAGTACAGTGCCTATATTAATCACAGTGTGGTCAATTTTGGTCCTGTTTCTGATTGGTTGTTTTAAAATCCGCCATTAAGAGTCGTTTCAATGACCTATTGAATATTTTTAGCAGTGTACGCATATTTAGTTACAAAAAGTTACTAATGTCAAAATAAGACATTGACAATTTATAAATTATCTAAAGTAGCTCAGTTACTGAACACGGCCTAAGCATTAAAATAAATATTGTATCATCATTGATGTACACTTGTCAGTGCCGGCGTTAGGCACAGGCAGAGCAGGCGGCCGCCTGTAGCGGCACATTTAAGAGGGCGGCCGGAGGCGGCCCTCGCGCTTTTAATATTTACATACAAACTCGAAAATTCAAAAATCGAAAAATCGTTGAAATGGATCTTTCCTAGTAAACTCTAATAATCGGTTTTTTTCAAAATTACCGTAAACTGGGGTGAGTTTGATTTCGCGGAGCGACGTTGATATTCCTGCGGAATATGTTTAAAATAAAAATGAGGGGAAAATATTTTTATTCGCAATCACATTGTAATGTGTCAATTTCATGACATGACAACAGCTGGGAACTAGAAGATTACTTGAAACTAGCCAGGAAATTATTACATACCCCGAAAAATATTACATACCTGAAGAGTGGGGTGTTTCCATGGTAACAAAACATTGAGTGGGTTGTTTTCATGGTAACAAAAATATTAGCTACATCAAGATATATATTATTCAGAATTCAATTGTAGTTATTTTTAAAATTAGATGATTGCAAATAAAATAGTATACATAGGTACCACGGTGGAAAGTTTCATCCCTGTCTCGAGATAAAGTTAACCTCGACGCTACGCGTCTCGGTAAACTACCTAATCTCTCGACAGTAATGAAACACTTCCCACCTCGGTATGTAATATACTATTAAATGAAGGTTGACGCAAAAAAATTGGCACAAAAATTTAAAAATTAACAATTTATTTGCACCGCAGTACTTGGGTATAATGTGTTATTAGAAGTTAGTAATGTGAATCTTCTAATGCAGAATCCAACACTTTCTATTGTTGCCGCAGTAGAAAGAATTGAGTCCGTTCTTAATTATTTGAAAAAGCTTAGAACTGACGAAGAGTTCCAGAATCTTTTTATTACTGCTCGTGAATTAGCAGAAATAATTGATTTGGTACCCAAATTCGAGAAAGTGCGAATTAAAAAACAAAAACGCAATTTTGAATACGAAACGAATGATGACCTAATGGAAGATTTAAAATTATTGAAGTTTATTTTAATTTGTTAGACGTTCCTATCCACTCAATAGGGAATAGAGGAACGTTTTCAACAGATATGAAATTATAAAAATACATTTGGCTTCTTACACTCCATTTCAAAATTAACTACATGGAATAAAGAAGATATTTTAAAGTATTGTCAAGATTTAGAAATTATACTGAACGTGAGCGATGATAATAAAAAAGACATTGATGGTATTCAACTGTCAGAAGAATTAATATTCATTTCAAGTTTGCTGAAACCATCAGATGACCCGAACGATGCTTTGAAATATATATTACGTAATGAATTAATACCAATTTATCCAAATTTCCATATTGCTTTAAAACTATTATTAACAATACCAGTTAGTGTTGCCAGCGGAGAAAGGAGTTTTTCACGTCTTAAGTTGATAAAAAATTACCTTAAGTCATCCATGACTCAAAACCGACTATCTGGGCTATCTATTTTGTCCATTGAAAATGATGTTTCAAGAGCAGTAGACAAAGAAGATATACTTCGATATTTCATAAACATAAAAACAAGAAAAAGATTTTAAACTTTTTGCTATACGTATAATTGTTGTGATTATTATTGTTTCATTTAATTTTTATTACTAATGTGACTTTTTTTAATATTATATTTACGAATGAATAATTAATAAATCTTTGTACTTATTGTAATCGTATTATTTATTTTTTATAGTACCTACATACAAAAAAATCCGTTTTTTTTTTATCACTAGGGCGGCAAAAAAAATCTTGCCTGTAGCGGCGAAAAGTCTAGCGCCGGCCCTGACACTTGTGTTATTTTATACACAAAAATAAAGTAAGTACGAATGCAAAATAAATTTTAACCAAGCAATAATTTTGACTTTAGTAATATTTTGTTACTAAATGTCACTGACACCGTTAAAAAAATGCACATGAAAATCTTGTCACAGTGTAACAAATAGAGTGAATGGGGTACAGACGACTTCTGCAGTTTACACAGGTATTTGTAATCATATTTCAGTAATATTTCAGACGTTTTCAACTGAAAACCATTATTGTTAGTTTCAGTATCACCGTTTTACAATAGTTTTTTTGATAAAACGGGAGTTATTTGTAGATAAACACCCGTGCAAGTTTTAATTTATGTTAACCATCTAAAGGAGATCTGTTATCATTTGAAGAGAGAATAATTGCTTAAAATGGGGCCCTCGGGGATCCGCCCCTCTCCAAGGGGGCTCACGGGGTTCCGTCCCTCTGTAATGGGGCCCTCGGAGATCCGCTCCTTTCCAAGGGGGCTCACGGGGCTCCGCCGCTCTCCAAGGGGGCCCTTGGGGCTCCTCCCCTCTTTAAGGGGGCCCTCAGGGCTCCGCCCCTCTCCAAGGAGGCCCCCGGGACTTGGCCCCTCTCCAAGAGGGCTTTTGGGGCTTCTCCCCTCTCAAAGGGGCCATCGGGGCTTCGCCCCTCTCCAAGGGGCCCCGCGGGGCTCCGCCCCTCTTTAAGGGGCCTTCGGGGATTCGCCTCTCGGTCTCACGGGGCTGCGTCCCTCTTTAAGGGGGCCCTCGGGGATGCGCCCCTCTCCAAGGGGGCTCACGAAGCTCCACCCCTCTTCAAGGGGGTCTTCTCCAAAAGGCCCTCGGGGCTCCGCCCCTCTCCAAGGAGCCGACGGGGCTACGCCCCGCTCCGAGGGGGCCCTCGGGGCTCTGCTTCTCTCCAAAGGGCGCTTGGGGCCCGCCCCTCTCCAAAGGGGCCTTCGGGGCTCCGCCCCGGTCACGAAATCGAGGCGACGGCGAAATTAATGCAAACGCAAATGGGGGACATCGCGTCTGCAATTGTCGTGACGGACACACACGTTTGGATCGTTCTCCTTTATTTATATGATTTCATAATAAGTTGTTATTAAATATTTATATTATACTATCAAGATGCCCGTTCTTCGTACGGGGAACAAATGTTTTTTCTTTTAAATATCAAATGAATTCTAGGGCGCCCCTCCCGCAAAACAATATTGTAGAAAAAAAGGAAAAAAATCTCCCGAAAAAAATTTCCCACAACTATTTGATGCTTCACGTACCCCCCGGAAATGTGTACGTAATTGTCGTTCTCCTTGTATACATATGTTGATAAAACTATACTTTTTGTATAACAATGAGATAAAATTAAAATATATATGTACAAACTAAATGTTGTATTCACAAATTATAGCAAGATACTCATTTCCACTCCTTAGCGGTGGAATTTTGAAAAATTCTTTCAGCCCATATTATTATTCTGAAATAAACCCACAGCAAAAAAAAATATATATTTAACACCCTACACCGTTTCAGCTTTCCCTTTTTACGGCTTTAGGGGCAACATTAAAATCCCTTAAACCCCTTTCTAAATATTTTAGGAATACAACTGCATGTCAAAAACAAACAATTTCTAACTCAATAAACATAGGAGATACGAAGGGTGCTTTAATTCACCCCGAATCCAGATTTGCACTTAGAGGTTGATTGGGGCAAAATCCTGAAATGAGTTTTTCGGCACTTGTATTGGACAAATATGCAAGCAAACACCAAGTCGATATCTTATTGGGTCTAAGAGATATTGAGGAATTCGTGAAAATACAGTTTACCCCTTTTCACCCCCTTAGAGGTAAAATTGTAAAATCCCTTAAAACCACTTTCTAAATATTTTAAGAATTCATCTATATGCCAAAAAAAAAGGAAAGTTCTAACTCAATAAACCTAGGAGTTACAAAGGGTTCTTTAATTCACCCCGAATCCAGATTTGCACCTTTAGGGGTCGATTAGGGCAAAATCCTGAAATATGTTTTTAGATACTTCTATTGGACACCTATGCAAGCAAAACACCAAGTCGCTATCTTATTGGGTCTAAGAGATATTCAGGAATTCCTAAAAACACAGTTTACCCCTTTTCACCCCCTTAGTGTTAAAATTTTCAAATTCCATTACACACCTAAGTATTTTAAAAATACATCTATATGTCAAAAAGAATGTTCTAACTCAATAAACATAAGAGATACGAAGGGTTTGTTAATTCACCCCCAATCCAGATTTGCACCTTTAGGCGTTGATTAGGGCAAAATCTTAAAATACGTTTCTAGGTACTTGCATTGATAATCTTTGAAAGTAAACACCAAGTCGATATCTTATCGGGTGTAAGAGATATTGAGGAATTTGTGAAAACACATTTTACCCCTTTCCACCCTCTTAGGGGTCGAATTTCAAAAAATCCCTTCTTAGCACTACCATACGTAACAAATTGAACCTTCCACCCAAATTTCAAGTTTTTAGTGCTAGTGGTTTCGGCTCTGCGTTGATTAGTCAGGGTTGTAACTTTCTTTTATATATATATATATATATAGATTTATTTACCTCCGTCTCTACCTAATGCCATTTTAGAAAGCCTATGAAAGTAGGTCGGGATTCTAACGAATAATTAGCAATCCCGTACCATATGACATGAGGAGGACCACGCAAACGCGTGATAAAACTCCGCCCCTGCGGGATTTTAAATTTTATTTTCGGATCCCACGTACGGGATTATATCCACGTCCTTGGTGAAATATAAATCGTTATAAATTGTTAAAAAAGTGACCCCAGAATTTTATTGAGAAGTTTATATCAAATTTTTTACTATCACAGTTTTACTGCTAAAATATCTGTAAAAGATATTAAATTGTGGTAAAAGTTTCAACAAAACTCTTTCAACTAAATATGACAGCTTGATTGTTAAAATACGTATTTAGTGAAATAGTATATTGTATGTTAAGAGCTGAAAGTGCATTCTTGCCGCTTACGCATGTAAAAGCGGCAAGCGCACTTTCAGCTCGAAACATACATATTATTTTTTCGACGACTGAGCATATTATTAATGGAAAATATCATATTTCATTTTACTGCAAATATTAATTGACAATCAAGTAGCATTACTCGCGCAGTCTATATGACATGTGACGCGATTATTTCCACAAATGACGGGCGTTGTCAAGGAAACATTCGGACGTGGCTACCTATTTTGTTCACGCGAAAACCCAAAACGCTCGGCGAGCGGCAAAAAGATGAAAACGCACGCTCAGCGGTAAATGTCAACTTTCTGTTGTCAAATGACAGTGAGAAAAATCTACTTTCGATGTCAGTCGTCGAAAAATAATTATTTGAGTTAAGGGAATAAATAAAACTGCCACAGAATCGCACTGGAAATAATAGTTTGAACAGAAATTCTTATCGAAGATTACAGTTTCGTTAATGAGATACATATCAGGAGAAGATATTCAGTTGTGGTAATGGTTTCAACAATATTATTTCAACTAAAGGTAACACCTTCAGTGCTGTAATACGTATCTGGAGACAATGCTACTTTATTGTTAAACCTAACTGTTTCAGAATAGCACCGGAGAGGCTTCTCTATAGAAGTATTTGAAGCCAAGTATTTCAGGTTTCCATTGAATATAATTGTTTTATTGTTGAAATGAGTATCATTCGCAGAAAGATATTAAGTTGTGGCACTACTTTAAATGATGACATTTTAATTGCTGAAATACCTATCTGGTGAAGATATTAAGTAATGGTAAGAGTATAATAGGTGAATGAAAATTTGGCTGCTTCGATGAAATAATAAGGTTGTGGAGATAGATAGCCAAAAAGTTTATTGTAGTAGGTATAAAAAATCTGATTGTCCCTTAAGGTCCAAACGTCATACATGTGAAGGTTGATAAAATATTTTACGTTTCGCCACTTTAGATGGCTTCATCAGAAATTATGACAAGTGATATAACTTTACAAATTTGTGATTTATGTTGCTGAAGTTTCGGAATAAGTCTTCATAGTGCGCACCCAGGGTGGTGTAGACGAGGTGGTAGAATCCTTGTTGAAATGTTGTATTTATAGTTGAAAGTTTAGAATCGTCTCCTGTCGATTCGTGCATTGTATAATAGGTGAATGAAAATTTGGCTGCTTCGATGAAATAATAAGGTTTTTATACCTACTACAATAAACTTTTTGGCTATCTATCTCCACAACCTTAGTACACAAAACTTATATATGAAGTTTCAACTCCATACCTCTTTTCGTTTTTGAGATATTCTGTTCACAGACACACACACAGACAGACAGACCAATGAAAAAAAAATGTTTTTTGGGATCAGGGGACTCTAAAACGTGAAGATCCGTTGAAAACTCAATTTCGAATTTTTGGGGTGAATCCAATACTTCCTTTATAGTAAAAGGAAGTAATAACGTCTTTATTGAAGTGTGATGAGACGTCTAGTACGCTTTTGTATTTTTATTTATTGCTTGGCATATTTACTTATCTAGTTCAGTATATATGAAAATTTTACCCTGTCCCAGCTTATGGATAGGAAATATCAACATCTGCCAAAATAAGAAGCTGGCCTGCACTTATAGCATTCCCGGGGATGAAAACAGCTTCAAACCATATGCATAAAAAAAGTATATTTGGTTACTCAATTAAATATAAATATATTGAGTCTTAAAGCACATCTAAAACCATACACAAACTGGGATCAGATCCTGAAATAAATTTCCATTCCTAAACACAACAGTGTTAACTAAAAATGGCTCATGTACGAGCCAGAGCTCGTGGCTAATCGCATTTACAAATTAAATATTAGTATGATAACTATATGAAAAATTTAAACAATATTATGTATATTATCCTTTACAAGTATCGCAATTCGCACCAACACTCGGCTTCGAAATTTACATCTATGAAACGCATTTTTTTGTGCTCGCGAAAAGTTCACAACACAGCTTGAAGTGAAAGCGTATCGCTTAAACTCCAATAATTTTCTGTATCAGGTTATCTTAAATCGAGCCTGAGAACTGCCGTGTAGCGGATCGAGCTCGCTCTGTTTTAGATTACCTCTTGAATTATTTGTATGGAAATTCCCCATGAGTGCTTTGGGGAGGTATCTGCCTGTTGGCATCTGTCGGTTGAAGTCACGTAACAACCGCAACGTCTCGAAAATCTCCTTGGAAGTGTAGCAAAGGCCTACTTACTCAGTACACGATTAAAATGGCGTTTCCTTAAAATGTAAACATTAGGTTTATTTACGTCGCAGAAGCCCAAATTGACTTCAGGTCCATCAAAAACGTACACCCTCATGCTGGGCACACCGGCGACTGCTTAAGCTCTCCGCAAAAGGTGCTGAATTTATGTTTATCGTTGCATACAGTGAACAGAGCCGTACTCGCAAACTATTAACTTCGTTAAATTAAATGATTAAATCAATTACCATTTTCTATTCAATCATTTTCTAATTGAAGACAATTCGAAGTAATGTTTAAATTCCACCCCTCACGGATGGATATAAATTGTACGTCATGTTGAAAGCATTCCCGAACTTTTTGAGATTCTCAAAACTTATTATGCATTGAAAAGTGTGCTACGAACATAATAATACATGCAGAGCTGGGCAGTAATTAATTACTTTATAATTAAATTACTAATTAAATTCCTTTTTGTTTATTTGTCTTGGAATTGAATTATTTTTCAAAATGCGGTAATTGTAATTGGGAATTGCCATCTTTGTTAGAAAGTGCTTGAACATTACTTTTTAAAAGTAATTAATTACTGCATTCAATTACTCAATTACTTTCGTGTAATTAAATTACTCTACAGTATTTAAATTACTTTATAGGTATTTGAATTACTTGTGGTAATTGAAATTACTCGAGGTACTAATTGAATTACTTTGTGATATTTCCATTACTGAATTACTGACCTCGATAGGGTGCCAAATCTCCAGAATGCAAAAAACAAGATAAGGTCTTATTAAGTTACATATTAACCAAATCGCAGGGTATTCCCAGCGCAATATAAGCCTAATTTATTATTTCCTCTGGCGAGTCGATAACAGCAACTTCTGCATTTTGTATGACGCGTCCACGAGCATTAGTGCGTGTATCTGTAGCTTGTAATAGTGACACTAATATTTATTGTGAGAGACGCTATAAGAATATTTGCGGTAAGTACATTACAGATTACAATACCTACGGTAAAATAATAATTTTAAATAGCTTCATTGGACGATATTGGTTCATAATAATTATTTATTCATTTCAATTTGCTTGTTTAAACGATCCGTGCAAGTGTAACAGACGTTAAGTCCAGAAAATTACGTTTTAGAGTGAAGAATTGAACTAAATGGACAAAATCCGATAACATCGTTTAAACAGCGGAAAACACATATATAAAATGTTTGGTTGACTCAAAAATGCATTATGGCGTAGGGTAATTGTAAAACGCCACCGCATAAGTTTACCGCATTCTTGTATTGAACATTTTGTAAATTATCCATTCTTTGTCACTTTCTTGCCTTGTAATGCTCATATGCTGCTTTGTATACTGGCACTAGTGCATAATTTTTATGGACTTTTGCAGCATGTTAGCTTCGATTATTATTAAAAATCCCCTTGCTAATTACGAGACATTCAAATATTGGCTTCTTAATGATTTTACACAAAATTCCATTTAGTTTTTTAAAAGAACAGTGTATAGTGACCCAATTTACGTAATTTCAGATATTTTATTGTTCTAAACTTAAAATCAATAGGTATTATTAAAGATGTTAATAACATTTTAAAATTTGAAATAAAAATATGAAAGCAACCTGAGCAATTTAATTGTAGAGCGTCAACAGTAATTCTCTTATTCGGTGTGTTCAAAAGGAAATTACTTAAGGGTTGGCCATGGAATATAAAAGTATTGGCAACAGCAAGCTTTAGACTTCATTAGCGTCATCACTATTGTTGCTGTCATAAGTTTATATTATAGTCTGATATCGCTATTGAAAATTCTAAAAATTGCCATGGCCAACCCTTATGTAATTTCTTTTTGAACACATGGTATAAAGATCACTTGAATGTAAAAATGACTTCATTGTTACGTGCTTGAGCAAATGTCTTTTGTTTTTGTAGCTAAAGTACTAATCCTTATTTCAATCAGCCGTTTTCAACAAGGTTTATCAGTCATCTGTGAACTTTTAACGGTCCCTCAACACCAAATTGATATTTTGCTTTAAAATTGCAGAAGTTACAGAACACATTTTTAATAACTATTTGTATTACTAGGGAGGAAAATGTATCATTTCCTCCAGCAGATGTAGTTTAGTTCTTCAGAGTTTGCGAGAACAGTACCTAATCAATTTATTGTAATCATGCAAGGGATGAAATGACTTTTTAGTCTAGAGTTATACATACAACACTTTTACATTTTACGATGAGACTATCTCTTGTAATCAGCTGCATTCAAAAATATTTAAATATGAAAACCAGGAGGCTAGTTGATTTATTCTTAATCATAATCACATTGTCTCCCTTCTCTAATGGCAACGGCAGTCAATGTATTATATTCCCTTCCACTGCCATTGGAAACTAACCAGGAAACCAAACGTATATTTTCGGGAAACCCCTAACAGGCGGCAGAAAATGTCACTTTCGTATAAAGGGGTAAAAGAAGTATTTTCGAACAGAGCCAACAAAAAATGCTTATTTCTGTACATCTTACATCAAAACAAACTAAAAACTTTTGTTTTTGGTGAACGGTGCATGTAGCTAGAAGATTTAATTATCAAAAAATCTTCAAGTGTGATAAAGTATTAGGTTACTATAGTTAACAAAACATAAAAATTAAGCATTTTTAGATTACGATTACGAATCGACACGACACTAATGATACTTGCAACTTGCAATAACTGACAATAATTTTTATTGAAAGTAATTGAAAAAGTAATTGATGTTGTACAATTACAATTACTAAGTAATTGGTAATTGAATTACTATTTCCTGTGAGTAATTGAATCTCTGGTAATTAAATTACTACATTGGGCGGTAATTGGTAATTAGTAATTAATTACTTTTTAAAAGTAATGTGCCCAGCTCTGAATACATGTAATCGAATAAAAAGCGTTACCATGTTAAAGTATTAACAATTTCAGAACTGATTCTCCAAGATTTATAAAAAATTGTAAAATTAGGAAAATTAAATTGGTATCACGTTGCACAAGAAGGAGACCTCTTTAATGCACCCTACACCCAATGTGTAGAAAACGACAAATAAAAAGAAGTATCGTTTTCTTTTGAATTGCTACAGATATCATTTGTTTTGGTTCTAGAGTTTGCTAGAACTAATAATTAATACAGGAACATAACGCTCTCATTCAAATGGAAATAATATTTTGAACATACTATACGGACGTGACGTTTCGCTTGCCTCTAAATTGTTTTAAAACGTTTTAATTGCCGTTATCAAGTTGTTGGCGCTATCACAGTGACGATGTTTCGTGACACGCAAACATTCGGTTCCACGTCGGGGGTAAAAAAAACTTGAAGAATTCCGACAGAGATACTGCTGATTGTCCGATAAAGGCGCAGGTGTGAAACCGGTGAATTGGGCAAATTACACCGCACCCCTCGATTCGCGCTTCCCTGCTTTCCGTCCACAATGAAGTATCACGTTTAGCTCTTAGATTTTCCTTGATCGGCGATGTGGAAGGAGATCGAAGCATTATAAAAGAGCAATACCCGCTCAGTCCTGAGATAGAACTAACCCATTTCTTTCAGAATCTAGACCTAGGGCACAAGGTTTCCTCCAGTCCCCGCCAGTTCAGATAACTGTCCGTTAATACCAGAATTATGTCCCAAACTACCTGCCCTTTCCAGTTCATCTAAGTTCAAATTCCTTCTTCCCGGGAAGTCGAACTGCCTGAGTCACCCTTAAACCTCACTTAAAACCTTCGTCGCTTGGGTTAGTCTAAACGCTTTGATGCCATCCAGTATAGATAAAACCACTCTGTGCTGCTAATTATCGAACGCAACGAAACAACATCGTGTTGCTCAGATTAACCCCAAACCTAAACTGTCCTGTTAATGTTCGAGCGCAACGGAACATCTTGTTGCTCAGATTAACCTCAAACCTACCCTGTCTTGTTAATCTTTGAACGCAACGGAACAACATCTTGCTGCTCAGATTTACCTATCTTTCCGGTTTACGTGAAACTACCTTGCTAATAAATAATTTCTCCTGACAGCTCTCCGCGATCTCTCACCAGATCGAGGTTAACCTGGAATCACTACCGGCCTAAATGCAGTTTAAATTCGCTAGCCGCG
>OW679200.1:1751162-1893922 GCA_940337035.1 Agriotes lineatus | reverse complement strand
TTGATATTGTTGTTTCAGGTAACTGTAACTACAAATTTCAATTATTAGAGCTTCGGTATTATCTCTTACTGCTGGTATTTTATGTTTTATTTGACCCAACCGATACCTGCTTGTATTTACAGTACAATTAGTGTAGCTAGGCGCCGTACTCGGTGAGTTTTATTTAGACTATGAGGTAGACTTGCTTTTGTAGTTGTCGTGGTTGACTGGTTCTTTGTGTATTTTGTTTCATATTGTTTAATTGAATAACCTTACTATCATTGCCTGATCCTTACTTATGACAAAAAGTGGCCGAGGATTTGAGCAAATCTGGGTTATAATCGCCTTTTGTTGAAAGGCGATATAACCAGACGGATGTAAAGAAGAATTTTATATTTGCTAGTTTAATGATTGGAGATTGCACTCATGTTAAAGCAAATACAATATTCACGCAATATAATTATCCACAACTGCAGATCGGTAAACCGTATTATCTGACCATACATCCTATATCATTCTTAATTAAATCAACAATACCTAAATTAGTCTAAAAGGTTTTAACTGTAACTAAACGTGATCTAATCATAATAAATTGACAGTAATCTTTTGCGGTTACTGTTCTCATAACTACATTGATTATACCACTCCCTCTAACATGAAAAACGACAAAATGCATAGTTACGCATGTACTAACTTTTGTACTTTAGTACAATTGTCATAACAACCACATTAACTGTACTTTTAATATTTAAAATACACTATTCAAACGTTGTTTATTGACTCGTGATATAATCTAGCCGAATGCAACTCGTGTTTTCTTGATTATCAAATCATTTCTGTTTCCACTCGATATATTATTTTGGCAATTACGCGAGTCCGAAGGAAGTGATTATTTGATAATCAAGAACCCACTAGTTGCTTTATATATGATAAACAACTTGGTGCCATAATTTGTCACAATCAAATAACAATTTTGTTTGAAATTAGTACATTTGAAACGTGCTTTATTTTAGTTCTTATTTAAAAATAGCAGATACATGTCCATTGTCTGATTGCTCTAACTAAAAATAGAATAATAATGCCTTTACTTATTGTGATATTCCAAATTAACATCGTATATCAGAATAAATTCTCTGAAATGCAATTTCATGCATATAATAAATACGATGGTTGAACACATCGTAAATTATATTTCGCAAGTAAATAATGTTTTACGTAACCAATATTATCAACACCTAGAAAGATAAATACACACAATCGCGTGCAGGCACGAATTAAGTTGCTCACAATGGTGAACTGGACTTCCATCGCAGTTAATGTTTGTCACCTGCTTGGATATTTATAAAAAATCTGTAACTTTATAAAATTTCTAAAATGACAGTTTTATTAACCTTTAAAATATATTTCTGGTACTTACCAATTTTATTATCAGTAGATAGAAACTTTATCAGATTTATCAGCATTTTTTTTTTTATTTAATTCGCACTCAGCCAACAGCCGTTAGGCCAATTATAGGCGTCGCTGTGCAGTTATGAGGACTTCCAACAACCAAGCAGCATTTAAACTATTAAGGGCTATAGACAAAACTTTGTGGTTATTAAAGCAAAATGACAACAGCTGATTGCATTGTTTATGTTACATACTAAGACGTGCCGATGAAAATCTAAGCTGCTCTTGTTCAAAATTTTCTATGATCGCACTGTAGTTTTAGCCGCAACGTGATTGAGCTGTTTATTCTTAGTTCGTTTCTGCAAACAGATGAAAGTTTTGAAAACGTCAAGAACGAAACAGACCAGAAACATTTGTAAAATGTACCAAATAGCATTGTTGGATTTTTTGTTCATATAAAACTTAGTAGAAAGATTTATTGTCAGTTGTAATATTTATTTAACTTAATTTTTACTCACTCTACTGACAAAAAAGATATACAACAGGAAATAATACTAGTAAGGTATGCAGACCTATTTTAATTTATGACGCCATAAAGAAGCAGTATATTTCCCACAATTCAATGGGCTAGAAAATTGACAATTTCATTCATCTATCAAAAATCTCGTGTGCTGTTATAACGCACATGCATGTTATGATATCGCACAGTCTACAATAAACGTTGAACAGGACACACTAAGACTATGACCTAACTTTTCTATTATAAGATACATAGAATACAGATTTCGCTGAAAAGTGTGCTCTATCATATACATACTCTTACGTAATCAATCAATTCAAACCTTTTTGTACATAAAAAAGTCTAGACAAACCGAAGAATACCACATTGGCTTCAAATATAAAAAATCTGTAACAGGCTTTACCCAGAACTTCCCTCGTCGACATTGTGACACTAAATAATTAAAAAAATCAAATTAAGTTAAGAGTAAAAATATCTTCACATTTCTAATAAATTAAATACCTACATTTTCAAATTTAAAAAAAATATCCCGTTTGGGTTTGAAAACGACGCATCTGCAGCTCTGCAGATCGCTCTATCCTAACCACATTTCCGCAGTGGATATAACTACAACGAAATTCCATCTGCGCTACCGAGTTTCTTCGAGGAAGGTCCGGCGCTCGCCTCTCTTGAAAAGCACGTTGTTCTGGTTGAAACGTTTTTACTCTTTTGTGACCTATCCTTTATCGTTAAGTCTTTTTTTTCGGCAAATGTAAAACCTGACCTATGTGAAAGTTATTACTTCCTTTTATTTCAAAATTAACACAAAAATAAACAAAAATTTATTTTTAAGGTGCTCACCCTGTATATATTTGTATGAAATTGTACCGGTTTTATGCGAGGTAGATATATAATATGTATGCAAAATATCGTCTTCACCGACAAATAGTTTTTGAGCTATACTGCCAACAGACAGACAGACAGACAAACAGACAGACGGACAGACAGACAGACAGATAGACAGACGGAATTGAGAAAACCTCTTTTTCGTCATCTAGGGACCTTGAAACATGAAGATCTGAAAAAATCTCCGAAGGTGATTTTTTCGTGATACAATACTTCCTTCGTCTTTCAGACGAGGGAAGTAAAAAGACACTACAGACAGTATTATTTCAAAAATATACATTCAAGACTAGTTGGACTTAAATAATCATGGTGAAACTATAAATCTGTCAGAAGATTTTTCAATACCATTTGCACAACGGCTTTTTCTTGAAAATTCCGTTTAAAAGTAAGGTTTCAAATGTTGTAGCGCCGACAACATTCATTTAACTCAGTTTCGTTCTTTAAGCTTCGATAGCCAAATTAGTAACGGTTTCGATCCAGCTACTATACTTTCTGTTAATTTTTATTTTTCCAAAGAATATCTAATGAAAACGTTTGATTAACATTTATCACTAAGTACCAGAATTAAGATTATATCTATCCCAATTAAGTAAAAATTTAGACGTTAATAAATCATTTCTCTAAATTAGAAACTACCGCAAGTTGGAAATAAAACAGGCTTGATAATGTGTTAAGATCACTTTAAAGTCCGTCACTTGCATTTCAAATATTCGCGCCTTCCCCGCATCTTCTACTTCAAATACTGGTAATTATGCGCTCTTTTTTCAAATCCAAAATCGATCGCTTACACTTGTGCAGCCCGGCACACATGTTTATCACGGCGTATAGCTTTTGGCTCGAGGAAGCGTTGTAATGTCGTGTTAGAGCAAATCGGTTGCATAAGTGAGACAGGAAAAGTAGCGAAATCACTTTATACTCTTTTGTCTTCAACCCGCGTTTCAACACTCAACGTTTCGAGGCAATCGCCCAACCGGCAATGTTACGAAGCAGTTGTGCGGTGTCGACCTCATGGGGGCTTCGGCCGCCGTGGAATTGTCTTCAAAATTAATATGAAGCCGTTATTCATATGCTGTTTGTGGTGCGTTCCGTAGTAAATGACTCAACATCTGAAACGAGTAACGTACGCGTGTGCGATTGAACTTCCCTTGGCGGGTATGTGTGCGTTATGGCAGAACAATTTTTTTTTCGTTATATAGTAAAACTGGTTGTGTGATCAACGCTTTGGGCGAATTCTACGAGAGAGATTTTCCGACATGCCAAATAGATGTCGTTTTGCCCTTTTCCCAATGCTTGTCGTTACGAGGATCTACGCGCCAAGCCCAGCCTCTTTGATGTTATTTTGACCACTTTGTTTCAACGGCCAGCAATCTATGCTGTTTTTTAGCCATTCGCAAAGAAGGCGATAAGACGGAGGGGTTCTCCGGCTGCAGGTATCAGCAACTTCGCCGAATATCATTCAGGTACTGTGATCTACGGTTTTTATTGCCTGGGTATTTGAGAGTCTAGGCGATGATCTTGTGTTGTCTTTAAAGTGGCGTAATTTTTATGCGTGGCAGCAACCATAACATACAGAATTTTTGTAGGGCTTGTTACCACTGTCATTTCAATGTAAGCAATGTAATTTTGTGACACACCTATCATTATTAAGTAGATTTTAGAGTTACTAACCATCTTTTACAACTACTTATATCAAATATTTGACGCGATACTTAAACCTTCATAGATTTTCATTCGTTTTTAACCTCTTGCACTTTTATTTATGATACTTACAGGAGTTGATATACAGGGTGTATACAAATTGTCGCAAAAACTCTAGGTAGCGATATTCCTTGTACAATTCTGAGTCGAAAATCTTAATACGAAAATGTTGGATTGGTCTTCATGAGCCCTCATGAGCGGTAGATAAAAACAATTGTTTTTTTAGGTAAAGTACCCCTTCTGTTTAAAATACGACAAAATGTCATTAGGTAGAGCTGTTCAAAATGTAAAAATTATGGTCTCATGCAAAATTTCAGAAATATCGGCTTATTTTTATGAAACCATGTTATCACAAAAGTACTTCATCTAATGCACACGGTTTTATAAAAGTACGTCGATATTTCTGAAATTTTGTATGGAACCATAATTTTACATTTTGAAGAAATCTTCCTGATGACATTTTGTCGTATTTAATACAGAAGGAGTACTTTACCTGAAAAAAAACATTGTTTCTATCTTCTGCTCGTGAGGGCTCATGAAGACTAATCCAACATTTTCGTATTGAGATTTTCGACTCAGAATTATACAAGGAATATCGCTACCTAGAGCTTTTGGCCCAATTTGTATGCACTCTGTATATGTGTTGTGCTTTCTTATATTTATTGAATCTGAGGTGACCGGCGAGGCTAACAAACCAGCAAAGGTAGGTTCCAAGCAATCCAACGTCTCACCCGAATTTCTACGAGGGCCGGTAAATGCCGTTTTCTAAGCACGAAATAATTATATATTTTAAAACTCAACTTACTCTGAGCATTAGCGACGGTAAAGTTTTGAAATAATTTTAATATATTGACATCCTCTGTTCCCAATATTAAAGACTCAAATTCACACAGCTAAACAACTTTATCCGCAATCGTCACAAAAGTGGCAACTTATGTGTCTTTATTGACAAGGTAAAAGTGTCAGTTTTTCTGCCTTAGCAGATAAAATAGCAACTTTTGCGTACTTTATCTGCCTAAGCACACAAAATCGTTGCTCTCTGTCTTTTTTTCTACGTTTGTTCGCTATCTCCTCCGAAGATACTGAACCGATTAAATTGTATGTGCTTAAAATTTTGCTAATTTTTAGACTTAGATTGTAGACCGTTTTTTATTTTCAAAAAGAGTACGAAAAAGTTTTAATTTAAATAAATCCTGCAGCAGAGCGGAGCATCTGTCGCTGTGGGTTATGTTGTGACAGATGCTGCTGTGGCCGTGTGCTATTAGCTCGGGTGATTCGGTATGTTCATATATCATTACAGTAGCGCGTTATTTGAACAGCAGAGGTTGGGCCAGGGGTACAGTGCTCGCCTGTCACGCGGTTGGCCTGGGTTCGATTCCCGGCCGATGCATCCTTTTTTTTTATTTAACATTAATGAAATTTACCTGAATACGTTTTCGGATAAAATGGTATATGTTATTCGGAGTAAAAGTGACTTTATGTGGCTTAGCTGAATTATTTGCCTCACTAACGTTCGGAGAAATAAACTTCAGCTTCGCCACATAAAGTGTCACTTTTACTCCTAATAACATAATCTACTATTGTTCTAGTTTTTTTGCAATAGTACTTTTCAAATGCGCCACCATTAACAGTCTTGTGGCAATCTATGTGTTCGCATTTACTATCTATAAAAGGACCGGATCTTTCAAGAAATATGCAGGATAGAGTAAAATGTTTTCTTCAATTTACTAGAATTAGTTTTTAAATCTTCTTTGTTTGCATATTCACATGTGTGTTGTATTTAAATTTTGATAAATCCATGTATCTCCCAAGTAAACAATATTGTGCAATGGATGGATGTATTATTATTCTTTTATACTGATTTATATCTCTACAGCTACTAAAAAATTTCTGTTTAAATATTACGTAGAAGTTCAATTGAATAGCAAAGGTATTCTACCATTTACTTTAATCGTTAAATCGTTATTTCAATTACCTACTTCGGTAGAACATTAGTAACTCAAATCATTGTTGGGTTTTAACAGTTGGGTAAAATAATAGTTTTATTAATTGTCATTAGATCCAATTTAAACTTGGTTAAATAATATTCTCACATTGCCTTAAGCGACACTGTATTAATTAATGCTTTGAAATAATCTCACTTGCACTTAATACTGAATAAAGCAACCAATTACAATATATTGAATCAGATAAGTTTTATCCCTTTGAACTTATTAATTTTGATAAAGAATGCTCATCTTAGGTACCTGTATATCGTTTACCACATCAACGCCGCATGAGATGTTCTCTCTTTCAGGGTTACTACCAACTCTACAACTTGGCTAAGCAGTGTGGAAATCAAGAACGGCAACAAACTTCAAACTCTGGATTACCTGCCGACTCTGGATGGCTACAGCAACACCACTTTCCTTACTCGAAAAATTACGTCCACTGATCCAGGAACTGACGAATGTGCTCAGTCCACATCTTCAGCTAGCGACGCCATACACTCGCAGACGAGCTCCACCAATCGCATCCGCTAGCACTCAATCATAATCCTCCTTTATTACTTATAGTGCATCTATTAATTTATATATCCTGAAATTACCTTCACAACCCTTAATACACATAAATACCATTTAATTTGGTTACTGGGTTTTATATTAGTTAACATATGAAAACCAGTCCCAACAAAAATATTACTTATTGGGGGTCCTATCTTTTATATATTTTTTTAATCTAGCTTATTACCTAGTAACTGACATTTTGTTTGTTTTAGCTGAAAACGTCAATAAAGTCAAACTTTCAAGGCTATTTGATTCTATAGAGTTAACCATTACACGACTAGCACAGTAATATTTTTACCTGACTGCTACTACTGTACTAGTTGTGAAAATTTTGTGATTTCAAAAACTAATTCTATTCCTAAAACAGCTAAATTTTATTGTGTAATTAATACCTATTAACTTATTAAGGAGAAATGTTAATATGAATGGTAGTGTTCTGAACATTATAGATATTTATGGAAGATGGAACACTGTCGAGAACTTTTTCAATGCAACACGATATTTACATGCTGGATCTTGAACATCATTTATTTTCGATTGGGAAGACCCGCCAATTTCCCTAATATCTTCATTCGAGTATTCTTGATGCTGTATCTGTTTAGAAATTTTAATTTTACTTCGTATATATTCTTCTATGTATCCCCCAGCGATACTTACTGATCGCCATCTCCCATGTCTCGTAATTGTAGCTATGTCACCACTGCCATTTAGTAGTGACTCGCTGAGGTACGCCGTAAACAGTGCCCTGTATACAGTTCTGATTGAGACAGACATAAGTTTGATGTTATTTTTGTTGGAATTTTTGCAAATGCATATAAACCTACTGGTTGAACTGAACGTTTCTCACCTGTGCAGTATACTAATATGTAAAAGTCGATGAGGTGTATAAGATGGTCGTAAATCCACATACTTCTTAAATAGGGAAATGTTGATTTCATTATTCCCTTAAATCACTACAAAGGTGGTCCGGGTATGACAACTTTGTCACTAATGTCATTCAAGCATAATTTAACCAACTCATTGCAGCGCATTTCTCCTGCTAAACCCATAACTAAAGCAATCTAGAAGTTTAAAAAAGATAATAATAAAACCGTTTTTTAGAGTGAAAACCTAAATTTTTTTTCTTTAGAAAGGTAATCAGCTTGGAGTATCCACCAATGTTTAAATTATGTTTGTGTGGATTTGAACATTGACTAGGCACTCCAAAAACTTAATGGCTTATAAGTTTTAGATGATTCCCCAAAATATGCTGTTACTTTATCTTTAATGTGCTTTACCTTGCACCAATCACTGAAAACTTCATACGCTTTTTTGTATGCCTTTGATTTTGTTGGTAATAAATCTCACAGTACATCATTTGCAACTTCGGCTACGTTATAAGTAGAACAATCTTCCCCTTCAAACATTTTGCAATGACCTGATCACTAGTTTTTTAAACGATTGTCAAAATGACGTTTTTAAAATATCAAGGTTATGAATCGGTTTTATGCTTTAGTTTGACTTTATTGGCGATTCTAGGTAAAATTTTATACATACCATATCATGAAAGTTATTCTAATGGCCTCAGGAACTTAAAAGAACTCGGCTTTACAACCTCATACTTTCAATATGCTCCTTCGTCCAGTAAAAGATAAGTTTCATGAATTGATATGTAAATAAATATTAGATTCACTTAATACGCGAGTCCATTTTAAATTTTCTAAATGTCAACAAATTTGACATTGGTTCACTTTCTACACATTTTAATTATTCTTTTCAGTTCAGTTTCAGATTTTGATCTTGCTTTCAGGTACCTTCTTTCTTATTTCTTATTTACAATTACACATTATCTATGTGAGTCATGTGCAAATATTCTTTAAATTGTGCCCACGTTCATGTAATTATCATGATTTATGTGACTAAACTTACTCATTTTAAACAACTTGGAATTCAATATTAATTTTAGCATGTATTAACATTCTTTAACATTAATTTGAAGAACATTTCATTGTAAACTTCCGTTTACGTACATCACTTTAGCATAACTATATTTATTAAATGTGACATCGTCTTGTACTGATCCGAAAGCAATTATTAACATTCGTTTCCAGTTACTATTCTTTCAAATTAAAACCTGTTCGCAAATTATAGTCGATCCTGACCACCTTAACCCATTTAACTTCTATATTAACATATTATGTACCACTTTATTAGACAATTTTTATTTTCTCCAGTATCAACATTGTAATAAATAAACCATAAGCAATCCTGTTATAGTTATTTAATTATATAATCATAAAATGACCAATTGAACTGAATAGCCTCCGGGTACAATACCATGGCAATTAATCTCTAATTCACTTTTAGATATTGCAGATATTTTGTCGTTGGTATTAGTTTGACTTTTTACATGTGCTTGCTTTGAGAGATCATACTTGTAAAACGTGTTCTGCTCCTTTATATTAATTTTGAGAAGGTGCAAAAACCTGATGTAAAGTCTTGAATAATCTGAAAATTGTAAGTGTAATTGGTGAAAACATGGTTCTTCATGTGACGCGCTAATAAAAAAAAATACGTGAGAAACTGAACTTTGGCTGTCTGTCAAAATGTTTACTCCTTCTCTTGTGGCACACCTTTACAGGGTAGATAAAGCTTTAAATTCTTACGAGTATGAATAAAATCTTATTTAATTCGTAACATTATAAAATGGAAAAGTTGTAGTAGATTCACGTGTTCGTTCTTGATTATTAATTGTCCGCACCTTTTTCTGTTTTAGTTAATTGTCATATTTTATACCATCTGATTCACAACTTGCTGAAGAATTTGAATTACTAAAATGGACACGGATCACTTAAGACCCGGAATATCCAACTAAAATTGCTTATGAAGAACTTAAGAAGGCTTGGTCATTTTTTAGGCTTTTAAGTTTCAATAGATAACAATTTTAAAGCAATTGTTACCTCTGTATTTTTTTAAATTTTAATAAACAGCTCTCTGGTTTTGACAGTAACCCTTTTATAAAAATCCTTTCAGCTTCTTTAATGATTTGTGCTATAACGCCTTCTGTCATGAAGCAATAACATTTTCTAATCTAAATGTTTCTGAAATTACGTTTTACGCACTCAAGTAGCAGTTAAATTCCTTGTTCGTTTTCTAAACGTTCCAATTGTTGTCACATACATATTTAGCTTCAACAATGTTCGTTATTTTTCACTTTATTATCGACGATACGAAAAACACTGGACTTATATTACCAATTCACCTTATTTGCCCAATTTGCACACAAAATTCAGTATGTCGAACTGTTATAGACAAACGGCGATTCTATTTTAATATGTAGAAAATGTACATAGATTGTCCTGCGAGATTTCTATGCCTTATACAGGATGAAGTACCAGTTTAATGTCGAAATCATAGTTAAAAGTTACCCGCTAAAATAAAAGAAACAACGCTAGCTGTAACTCAAAAGTGTAAAAAATTAATAAAATAACAAGATCTGCTGCTCGTTAAGTTTTCCTATTTTACAAAGTTCTAGTTTAGTATACCCTACCTGGTTATATAAAAAAAATCATTTAATATAAAATAAATAATTTTTTCAGCAATTTTTCGTGTATAAAATATAAGAATAATAAATATTTCATCAGATAATTTTAAAAATTGTGCGACAACACTTCTCCTTTATCTCAGGTTCACTTCATACCCGAACGAAACATTAGGAAGCAGCCACAAGCAGAAGCCAGTTAAGGACGCTGTTGTTCAAACAAACCCCATTCTGTCGAGTGTTTTGTCACTATTGGGATCACCTCGACGCCAATTTCGCAAACACCGCGTTAAGCCAAAATCCAATTTAAGGCCGAGAAAACAAGTACGGGACGTAAGTCCATTAGGCCTTTCAGAGCTCCTCGGCTGAAATTGAGCCGTCAAAAATACCAGCCGGGTTTCGGGAAAAGAAAGGATTACGGTCGCGCATTTAAACGAGTGGAAATGAAGTGTCACAACGTTACAGGGATTAACGCAGATTTGGTTAAAATCTTAAGTCGACACGTGCACGTCCGTCACCGGCTGACAGCTCGGCGAGACGGCTGACCCCAAGTATTTTCGCTGTGGTCACCCAATTTTCCGAACGCATTAGCTGGCCCCAGGTAGCTCTGGACAGGGCCGGATTAAAGGCGGCGCGGCGCCAGGATTATTTTAATTTAAAAAATAATTTTAAATTCAAAGGGCACGAAAGTGATCACGATTACGTACAGGTACACCAAGTAATATTTTTAGCTCGCCCACGATTAAGTTCATCTATGCATTCTACTACGTACTCGTATTACAAGAACAAATTTGTAAAAATCAAAGAAAATATTTGCATAGAACTGTTAAGATCAAGTTGAGCTTGTCGTGTAATGCCAAAAGGTATTACAATTTTTTGTTCCGCCAAATGCTCTTAGAATTTGTTATTTCTGTCCCAGTCCAAAGTCTCGTCATCAGAAACGTTATTATCAATAGACTCGTCGTATGAAGTATCATTTCCGATGTTTTGGAAAAGAACACCATCATCCACAATAGTTGGCTCTAGTTCGCTAACTTCTACCTGCTCTTAGTCAGAAGAAAACATTGCGGGGATCTTCCAGGGTGACGGTGATTCTACGTACATATGTGGTTTCACATAACAAATTTAGTTTCCTTCCAAAATAAAATTAAGTATTTACATATGAATTGACTACTATATTTCTTCCAGAAAACTCAGAGAAACATTAAGGTCATAAAATACGACGGTAATATGAGAAGATTACTATTTTTGACAAAAATTACTAATTTATTTCGAAAAACATACTAGCAAAATTAAAGTTTAGTAATACTACATTAAACCGATATAGCATCTTTATTGACAATGCCAGGATTTTTTCCTTTACCACATACTATATAAAATTAATTCCCTTTCTGGGGATATCATTTTCCAATCAGATTAATTAAATTAGATACATGTGTATTTTGATATTCAGAACGTTACTTTATATCAACTTATCGATAAAATGGAGACTGTTAGTATTATAGTACATCTAAAAAGTTTGTGGAATTTAACAAAAGGTCCTAATGACAAGAACATTATTTTTATTAGACAAATCTTAACATTTTTTATGAAAACAACTTGCCTCTTGCCTGCTAATGCATAAATAATTTATATTTTGTTTTAAAAATGACATAGCAAACCATACACCCCCAAAATAAAAAAACCAATTCTATTCATCAGTCATCTATCAAAAATTGACCAATGAAAATCCAGAATTTGATGTTTCTTGACCAATTAAAAAAATATGAGTGGTTGTATCCTCCTAGAGAGTATTCAAGTACATATTTTAAAGGAATGTGGAAAAAGGAAAAAAGCAAAAGAAAATTAAATCTGAAAAAAGATTCAATTTAGGGGTAGGAAATTAAATGTCAAAGAAAGCTCATTAAAGGTTCTTTTCAAAAATTCAGGGCTATACAGGGTGCTCCATTTCAACAAATTGAAATAATTATATTTGCAGATTATGAGTTCTCTGTATGGCTTTAATGCTGAGAGCAGGTAAGGAGAACTATTTCAACATTTAAAGTAATTACATATAGGATTTTGGTGTACTGGCTTTTGTTTTTTTTTAATTTGACTTTATTTAACCTTGTAATTTTACTTATACCTGCATTTATCGTTTACTCCTGTATCATCCTTGTATCCACACTGACTGGATTTATATTTTCTAAACCTGGTTTTGTATTTTCATTTTTGAGAGCTCAAGTGTCAATCGTTATTTAACGGCGTTGGTTTGTTATTCCTTAAAATAAAGCATCTTGACGGGCCTAAAATTTTAAACACGCATATCTCAAACACAGTTGAATTTACAGGTATGAAGTATGTTAGCTTTTTACTTACCTTTAGGTCGTCGCTCTTTAATTATTTAACTCAACAATTGAACATTATATAAGTGTACTTGAGGCCCGTCTACTAGCAACAGTGAAGACGTCGCGAATTCTTTAATTAAGATGTTAAAGGGAGCGCCAACAAGTTAATACTCAGGTACACTGATAAATGTCAAGAAACTTGTAACTTCACTGTATATCTAAATAAACAATTATTGAACTCAATGCTTGTAATTAAAATAAAAGAGAGCAATACCCTTAACTAGTTTTATTATCAATCAAAACTTGAGACATCCAAAATTAGCCTATTATATGAACGGGACGGGGTAATTGTTACTCAGATGTTGTCCATTACTCAATTACTCTACTATTTGAACGGGACGGACGGGGTACCCCTCTTAACTTAACCTACTATTCTTTTTAATGTTTACACAACGTTTTCATATGCAAAATATCATCAAAATCACTTATCTGGTCGTGGTTACACTTCTAGACGTTTAATGAATCAGAATAAATGGCAGCTTGACAGCTCCCAATCGTCAGCTATCACATGCGGCAAGTAGTCCTCAAAACTGCCTGGTGACTTCCAGCAGACTAAATTTTCTGTAGGTTTTCACGCCTGCACTTTTTTCCTGTTAAACAGGCAATAAACTTTGCAAACGTTATTCCGTGGTTTCCCAAATCGCTTCTAAGCTCGAATTTACATTCGTCGGAAAAATGACACTCGCTTCTTAAATCTCCTACCAGGACGGCTAGCCAGTAACATTCCCTACTATAGCTAAACCATATGCAATGGCGAGATTATCAAGGGTAATACCACAAAAGTTGAAAATTTTTTGAGAATTTTTTTCGTTCGCGTGCAAATTATTGCGTTTAAATTTCTCGAAACCAAAACTGCGTTAAAAATTCCGCGAGACCGCAGGTCGAGTGAAATTTGAGCAGTTTTTGTTGAGAGAAATTTGAAATAATCTGGTGTCGACGAAAAAAAATTCTCTTAAAAAATTTTTCCTTGAGTGGTATTTGGAAAGATTATTCAACGATATGGGTAGATGACTTTTACCGTGTACGACAGCACACATTTTTGACGTTTTCCACTATTAATTCAATAGTGGAGCTTCCAACACGAGTTTTTAGAACGATGCTGATTTGCAAACTTTGACTTTGACGTTTTGGTGAAATGCCAGTCAAAGGCTACTTACTAAATTGAAATCATTCAAACCAATCGGGCTCGCTTGAAAACACTGTGACATTAGGTGTTTTCAATGACAGTCAATTTTGATTGACCGTTTCTGACAAATTGAACAATTTTCATTGGTTCGTTCATTATAGTGTTGAATAATCACTTATATACCACGAAACCCCTTGCACTTTCAAATGCTGTCACACTTTTTTACAAACAAAACCGTTGTTTTTCTTTTTCCTCTAGTAACGACCTGCCTGTATAGCATTAACATCCTGATCCACCATTTTACAGTCGAAAGGTAATTCACAAAAAACATAATTTGTTGTTCATTCAATTATTTTCTGTTGCTTACAGCAGCCGCCTGAAGTTCAGCAGTTTTTTGCATAAAATCGTTAATATGGCCAAAACAATTGACGTTAGACCCATACAACTTCATATCAAAATTATTAGTATTTCAATGCAACACTTTTAAGCTACCCAAATATCAGGTATTTTTTTAAAACAAGTAAGTTTGATTCGCCACACTGTTACGGTCTTGAACTGACTTTACGACACCGCACCGGCTCATACATAAACGAAACGGCCGGCGCGTGCCGTAATGGACGAAATCGGGACGAAAGTTCTCCTAGGCCGCTACCCAGCCGCAACAAGATAGGCCGGCTAGACTTTCAGTGGAGTTGGGCGGGTTCTTAACGAGATTATCTAAGGGTAACGGCCAGAGGGTCGGTAAATAACGGTAAAATAAAGAAGGCGCCACCAACCCTGTCTTAACCCGAATAACCGGGCCTGGGGTTAGACGGGGGCGAAGTATTCAAGACACTCCGTCGATAGGGCTACTCGTGAATTATAAACTCACACAACGATTTCTTGATGGCAAAAATACTTAGATCATGAAGTGGGGCTCTTTCAGCCACGGCAATGTCACCACCAAGCTTACCTGCACGCTCTGATCTCACTGGCCCCGCCGTACATTTATCTTCTCAATGATGGGCGTCCGCTGAAACAGAACATGCACAAATCGACCAAGAATAAAGCGTCTCTTAATTAGATAGGCGTCTATTATTCAATTCTTACATTGGGGCAGCAAAGCGTGTCGCAAACATTGGGTTAACTCTTATAAATAAGCATCAGCTGATGGGCGCACTACTGTTACTAAACAACACCCATAACTGTACAAAATCAAGAGCAGTTTGACATATGAGTCGCACAAAGGGAACGTTTGTTCATAAAAATCGAGTTACGCAACAGCAAAGGCGACGCGAACAGCGTAGCTGTCGGCAGAATCCGGCGCCGCAAAGAGATGCGGCGAATTAGTTAGAAACCCAATTCGCAAGGCAAAAAGGGGGCCGCATTACTGAGATATATTTGGCCGAAAAGAGGGCTTACATAGCCTAACGCCCGCAGGCGGATTTAGAATATGACACAGCTGGTGCTACGCAGCCCAAGCGATCGATAACTTCGTGTAACACTCAACGAGCCGAACACGACGCCGTTGCTAACATACGAAAGGTCTCGCACAAAACTTGGCGAATATGGCACCGCCCTGATAAGAAGTGACCTGGATCACATGATAATTTGGGCAAACACAGCAAAGCCCAAGTGAGGGAAGTGATTAGATTAAAAACGAGCGCCGCCACTTCGCGACAACAATTTAAGATGCGAAGGGTACATGTTTAACGGTGCACATGATTTCACATCAAGTTCACGCACATGCAATTTTACTGCGACCAAACTGGCGATGCCGCCTTACAGCACGTATGCCAAGAGTTCAGAAATTATTCACATGGTTAGGCGCAAAGCTCGCGCACAAGAAGTTAGCCACATGGAGTACCGCGGCACACAAATACGCCCCCGCGAAGCGAGCGTACAAGCGGAAGCAACACTGCAACAATGGTTATGATTCAATGGTTACAAATACCTTAGTTTTATTGGTGACGGCCCAAGAGATCGGCATGCGGTCCATCTGGCGGGAAACGGTTGCCTGTGGCAATTAATTCGCCGCTAAAACGGCCGACGTGTGAATGGTCTGGATGCGCCCAAAATGGCGACAAAGGCTGGCGCTTCAACAAACGCCGCTACGACGGCAAGCTAGCCCAATCATGTCCTACCTCAACGGAATCCTCGCACAACGAGCTAAAGGGAACACTCCCTTACGTGACGACGTAGAACCGGGCATGGAATTCCATCATACCTACGCCTTGGCGTAATAAGATCGCCGCTAAACGACACACACCTCCCTTGTTCAATGGCCTGAGTTGAACTGCCACTCTCGCTTAAGGCGAAACAGTTTATCAAACACTTGCTGAAGCAGCACGAGACGGGAAAAGGCTGACGCCCCCGCCAAGGGCGGGAGCGCCGCACGAACACACACACTATCCGACCTCTTAGATCGACGGCTCTCGGCTGAATGCCCCGCAAGAAGCGTTACGACGCCCGAAGTGGCGTGAGCCAAAACGGAGTTACCACGTCACTCTCGACAGCCAATGGCGATGCGCCCAATAAAACAAATACGTTCCGGTGACAAAGAGAGCGCGAGGCCTCGCAGTCGCACCAACAGCGTAACTTCTAGAAGGTTCGAAAATCTTGCGAGCGTTAACGCACGGCTGTCAAAGTACCAACAAAGGGGTGCCCCAGATGACGAGAAATACTGCGCTTGAGGCCAAATATGTGCAAAATCATTATTATGGAAGCCTAGGAAGCCTAGGTGGCTAATTAAAATACAAAATAACCTGACAACACTTTTGACTACCCTGTATATTCAAAACTATTTTCGTCTTGTGCACCAGCTTCGTACCTGCAACTCTTATATACACGGTATTTATGTCACTTTCATAATTTTAGAAATAGCTTCCACCCCCGCCTCTTTGTCGGACCCTGTATGTATTCGTTCTGTTACTGCAGTGTTCGTTATCCGAACATATTGAGAGTCGCTTCTGTTGTCAAAAAACTATAGTGTATATCTATATTACGATGTATTTATGTCAAGAAAGAGTATACTGTTTGTTTAACACTTGTTTCGTTTAATGAGATAATGCGTTTGAAGTGAAAGAAATGTGTAACATAATTTCGTACCGGAACTTCTTAACACCGTGGCGAAACGAATTCAAGCTGTAATCGCTGCTAAAGGGGACGTAACATAGTTTTAAACTAGAATTTCGAGACAATTTTGTTCTATAAAATTACAATAGAAATTTATGTGTGATATAAATATTGACGTTATTAAAACGTACTACTAGTTTCTGATATTATACTGGTCATATATGTAATGGTTTATGTCTTACGCAACATAGTAGGTTATAACATGTGGTTTTCTTACAGATTCACTTTCCTATTTATTAAAATGGTACCACGGTACGCATACATATGTGTTTGAACCCGTATATAGTACATATCATATGTTACAGTATTAAATTAAACTTACGACACTCACGGATGGGCTAGTATCGAATGCTAAAGAAATCCGGGAAATAGGGCACGCTCACCCTGAGAATCGTTAAAAACAGGCTAAAGGCCTCGGCTCGAATGCGCTGAGGGAGATGGGCGTGGTTCAAAACGGTACACCGCAGGGTAAGCGTGTCGATCTATATACAGGGTATTGCTAAAGAGATGGGCGCCACCAGATCTAACTCAAAATACCCACGTTCTACCGGACCTGGGGGGTTGAACGGGGCGAGAAGTACTCAAATAACTATTTTGGGAACTCCGGTGCAGCGACAAACACAAACACCTTCCTGGAATACTCATCCGCCACGTCCGGGCCTTACCTTACAATGGTAGCAACACAGTGACACAGTCACACTGTAAACAAACATGCAAAAGACCCAAAAATGTAACGAATAATACTGTAAGTTTAATACATCTATTGGCCACACTAAGTGATCCACCAAACACCATACAAAAATACAAGTATGGTCGGCACCTATGCCGCTTTGTAAGAATGGCTTATAAGGTACGCTCAGCTGGGAGGCGCATAGCTGAGCCGAATAACAAATCCAGGCCGAAAGGGGTGAAACGTCGATTTAGGCCTCAACAGGCATGACGCGCGAAAGCAGGGCCTGAACTTGGGGTCGAGTCACCAGACGCTCTGATTTACAGTGAAACATTTAATAATAACAGACATAAACGGTTAGTCTGCACAAACACAGCTGTCTGCCAGCGCAAAATATTAGAGCACTACGTTAAATTTTACTCAAAGTGTAGTCTTGCATTGGTACTTCATTTACAAAAACAAAGCCGCTTTGAAGCACAAAAGGTTAGAATACAACGTTAGATTTTAGTCAGAGTGTACTCTTGCATTGGTAAATAATTCTACTAAAACACAGATGACTTGCAACACAAAATGTTAGATTACAACGTGAAATGTTAGTCGAAGTGTACTCTTTCATTAGTAAATAATGTTACAAAAGCACAGCTAACTTGCAGCCCGAAATGTTAGAATACAACGTTAAACCTTAATCAGAGTGTAATATTGCATTAGTAAATGATTTTACAGAAGCACAGCTAACTTGCAGCACGAAATGTTAGAATGCAGTGTTAAATTTTACACAGAGTGTACTCTTGCATTAGAAAATGGTTTTACAGAAGCACAGCTGACTTGCAGCACGAAATGTTAGAATACAACGTTCAATTTTACACTGGCTCGAACGCAAAATTGAATAAATAGTTCGCACGAACATGCAGCGAAAATAGTTTATTGCATAATTTTGTACCTGATTAATTGGCTCAGCCTGCAGCGGAGGTAGCATCCAAGCCGTATCAGTAATTAGCTGACACCTGGGTGTGTGTGACATGAATCGGAAAACTACGGAGTCTCCCTGAGGTCCACTATGACGAGCAAATTGCGTAACGGGCCACCTTGACCATCACACGCTTAACAGCGTAACCATTGTTTGGGAAAATTTCAGGAATTGGATCCCGCATTCAAATTACAGCGGAAAATTGGCTTTAACAAAACCACATATGGCTGAATTCCTACAATGATTTGCTACGGGCTTCTCCACACCCACACTCAAGTGCACCATGTCTTAGCTATACAGTGTTTCGCGGCCGACTGCCCTAAGTCAACTCTGTCGTGAACACAGCTGTTACCAAGCGAGTCTACGCTGGCCAGTCATGGCTGAATTTTAAATTGCACGAAATCAAGACACTAATAACTACGGAAACTTGCAGCTGCGAGAAGCTACTAAGCTAGGCTGTACAAATGTGATGAATTAATATGGTTGGGAGCCAGGGGTGTACACAGATTCTTCTTCTTAAAGTGCCGTATCCATCAGTGGATGTTGGCAACAATTGCAGCAAAATCTTCTCGGTTTTGTGTAGCTCTAAATAGTGTGTGAGTGTCCAGATTTGTCCAGTCCTTGATGTTTTTGAGCCATGAATGTTTTCTCCTGCCTATACCTCGTTTTCCTTCAATTTTTCCCTCCATGATCAATTTCAGAAATAGGTACTTTGAATTGCGGAATATGTGGCCCAGGTATGCCACTTTTCTTCGCTTCACTATAGTCAGAAGCTCTCTATCTCTATTCATACGTCTCAAAACCTCATCGTTGGTCATATGCGCGGTCCAGGGTATCCTTAGAAATCTTCTGAAGACCCACATTTCAAATGCTTCCAACCTATTAAGCGTATTGACTTTAAGAGTTCACGTTTCAGCTCCATATAGTAATACGGCATAAATATAACCCTTGACAAAGCGGTATCTTAATTTCAGACTAAGGCTTTTGTTAGTCAGTAATTTTCTCATATTGAGGAATATTTTCCTCGCTTGCTCTATTCTGCAGACTATTTCCGTGTCGGGATTTAGATTTTCAGTTATCCAGCTGCCGAGGTATTTAAACTTTGGGACATGCTGAATAGGTTTTCCATATACGAAGAGATTTACTCGGTTCACTGGTGTTTTACTGACAACCATTACCTTTGTCTTGCCTATGTTTATTTTCAATGACAGTTTATCTCCTTCAGACGATATTCTGTTCATTAGTCGTTGTAACGCCTTCCGGACTGTCGGCAATTACAACGGTATCATCCGCATATCGGAGGTTGTCGATAATTTGTCCGTTTATTTTGATACCGTCATTTGAGTCTTGCAAGGCACGGGCGAAAATAGCGTCTGAGTATACGTTAAAGAACAAGGGGGACAATACACATCTTTGTCGTACACCACATTCAATAGGAGTATTTTCTGTATTCTAACAAATGCCGTCTGATGTTAAGCGTTTTAATAATGTTTAAATCATTTTTGTCTATCCCTTTTTTTTCAAGGAATTTTAGTAGTTCGTTATGGTTTACGCAGTCGAATGCTTTTTGATAATCGATGAAGCACATATATACATCTTTCCTCTGGTCACGGCATTTTTGGAGTAGCACCATGAGGCTGAATAGTGCTTCTCTAGTGCCAAACCCCTGTCGGAATCCGAATTGGCAACAACTCATGTCCTCTTCGCATTTTCTGTGTATTCTACCTAGTATTATTTTTAAGAATATCTTGAGAACGTGACTCATCAAGCTGATCATACGGTATTGGTCACATTTGTTAGCATTTACTTTTTTAGGTATCGGAATAAAAGCAGATTGGAGCCAATCTCTAGGTAACCGACCAGTTTCGTAGACGGTATTGAACAATTTTACCAAGTAGTCAATACTATCATCGTCAAAAAGTTTTATAACTTCTATGTATACGTCATCTGGACCGGGTGCTTTGCCGATTTTGCTGTGCTTTATTGCCTGTATTATTTCAGATTTTAGTATTCTTGGGGATTTTTCGCTTTTGTATTGATGGTCAGTTACTCTTAGATCGGGCTTCTTAAATAGTTGTTCGATATAATTCTTCCAGTGATCAAGTATTTCATTGTGATCTGTGATAACGGTGTCACTGTCGTCGTTAAGTCTCATTAAGTTTGGATATTTTATTCGCCCAGTAGTTTCTTTCACAAGTTTGTGGATATTAAAGTGATCGTGCTTTTCTTCTAGGCGTTCTATTTCTATGCATTTGTTTCTTATCCATTCTCCTTTTGCTATGCGGATCTTATTTCTAATTTGTCTTTGTATTTTGTTATATTCTTGTTGGTTTCGGTTTTTGTATGTTCGCCTTTCTTCCATTAATAGCAGAATATCTTCAGTCATCCATTGATTCTTCTTTTTGTTGATTTGTGGTCCAACAACGTCTCTCTCGATCGATACAATCACATATTTAAGATGATTCCAATTGTCTTCTATATTTGGGGATTTGGTTGTATTTACTATGCCCTTAATTTCAGCATTTACTTTTTCTTCAACTTTGTTACGTATTTCTTCATTTTTTAATTTACTGATGTCAATTCTTTTCTTCAAGGGTCGTCGTAATTTCTTTAGTTTTATCTTGAGGTTTCCAATTACCGGGTTATGGTCCGACCCAATGACTGTGCCTGGGTATGTTCGTACGCCGTGGAGTCCATTTCTGTATCTCTTGTTGATGATTAAAAAGTCAATCTGGTTTCTCACGATATTATTTGTAGTATGTTGTGGGGACTGCCAAGTATAGAATCGTCTTGGGGGGAGCTTAAACCAGGTGTTCGCAATTGTCAAGTCTTCTTCTTGGCAAAACTGGATCAGTGTGTTGCCTCTTTCGTTCCGTGTTCCTAGTCCGAAGTCACCTACGGTGTCATCGACACGTCCTTGACCGACTTTAGCATTAAAGTCCCCCATGATTATTAAAACTTCGTTCTTTTTGATTGCCCTCTTCAAAGCCGTTAGCTCTCTGTACATTGCTGATATTTCTACGTCGGGTCTGTCCGAAGTGGGTGCATATACTTGGATGAGATTTATATTAGTGGGGTAGGCTTTAACTTGTAGGAGCGCTATTCTGTCAGAATATGGCACAAAGTTTATTATTGAGTTCTTTATTCTCTGATTCACTAAAAAGCCAACTCCATTGTAGTGGTTTGGGAGGTCGTTTCCAGAGTAGTACAAAGTTGCTTTCTCTGCATTAGTTTTCCCCATTCCTGGCCATCTAACTTCGCTGAGTCCTAGTATGTCCGCGCTGATTCTCTCAATTTCCTTGATGACATTGCTTAGTTTGCCGGAGACATACAAGCTTCTCATATTCCATGTACCAATCTTTAGGTTTGAGTTGTTAATATTTGTCAATACATTTTTATTCGATTCAGTTTCATCTTTGTTACAGGGATTTCGCAGGATGACGACCTGGGAGGCCCTGTCGTCTAATCGTGAAATTCCTCCCCTGCCGTATGTCGGGTTCCGATTCCCGTGATAAGTAACGTGGTATGAATTTCCTTGTGCTGCCATAATTGCTTTCTTGGGAGATAGTGCGGTAGTTTCCCCTGGCTTTCCACACCGCAGTGTCATAGCCGGTTGAATCGTCCTTCGATTGCCGCCTGTGAGTATATGTACGATAAGTACACAGATTGCGAAATATTATATTTAATGCTGAACGCTGTAGTAAAATGCTACGTACTTTGCCAAAATGGACTCAAAATATTTAAATAGCTATCGGAATCGCAGAAACATAAAAATGGCCTAACACATAGTCAGCATTTTTCTTAAAAAAACGTGGTACAAATACGCACCGGCACCACTTAAAGAGTTTTAGCTTTATCTAATGTAACAGTATCATGATTGGTGACAATAAAATATGCTATTTTAAAAAATTATTTGCGCTTTGCAGACTTCAGGTGCATGACAAACAATTTATTTATTTGATACTCTTATTTAACCTGGGCTAGAAAATTTGAATTCGACTCTCCAATTATTGTGGCTTTGTTAGTTGTTGCTAAATAAAGATGTCACTGGCAATAAAAAAAACGAAGCTCTCATTTATGATTATAAAAATGAAACAGAATTACCATACCGTTTAATCGCTAGGTCCTGGAAAATGTTGCTCGGCTGTCAGTAATGAACTCTAATATCCCGTCTATCACTGCAAGAGGCACCGCCGCTTCTATCGGCAATGGTTCTCCAATCCAACTAACTTATCGACCTCGTTCAAACGTGTAACCATTCTTTCTCTTAAGCGCTCAGCACCTTCAGACAATTGATTTGCAATTCCTCAATTCATTTACTGCTTCCAATTCGCCAAACGATTTTCTGTATCGTTACTTACTTTTTTTATTTTACGTTACTTATAACCTGTTACTCAAATTATGAATATCGAAAAACTTTCATAATATCTAATGGAAGAAATCTAACACTAATATTTACTTTATACACGAATACCAGATTTAGTTATCATAATTATCATTCGTTGACACACAGGTAAAGTATAACTTAGTTTCAATTGTTTCAAAATATGTTTTGCATTAATCTCTAGGAACCGTTAAAAATACATCCAACTAATACAGCGTCTTTTTTTTTAAATTAAATTTATTTAGAAATGATGTTTCAAGTATTTTGTTTTCAAATTATGTAGTCTGATTGGCTTCATTCAAACAAATTACATTTAAATGGATGGATTAGAATTGATATCATTTACGAAAATTAAATTATAAAATAAATGCTAATAATTCATTAATTCGAACCTTATTTCTAAAGTACGATCTAATATCTTTGCGGTATTAAATCGCGCAATAATTTTATACATTCTGATACACCATGAAACATGTTTTTGCTATTACTTTCACATTTATATTACTTTATTCTTAGAATTACCAATTAAACTCTTATTTTACACCTTTGGAAAAACTTGTACGTTGAACACCTTTGAATATGGCTCAAATTTACTATGCATACTTATGTCTTGCAAACATAATATTTATAAAAAAATAAATTTTAATTTGTTATTCATTTTATAATTTTTTTGTTAAATGTTCATACCGCCCGATCTACAAAAAAGATCCCAGCCTATAGACCTTCATTTAAAGATTTTGAACACAGTAAACTAAGGATCTAGTACAACTGGGTGCCGCCGACTGGGCGCCGCCAATAGGGCACCAGGCCAACTGGGCGCCCGGTAACTCGGAACCAATCCATTCGGCGCCAGCAGTAAAATAAATTCCCTAAACTAATAATTAAATAAAAACTGAAACTAATCCACATGGCGGAAGGGATTCTGGAAAAACTCTCCAAAGACTGCTTTTCCCTAAAAATAAAACCTAAGCTAACCTAACCTAAACTCATCGAACACATCGTATTATGAGGCACAATTATTACGAAATTCTTAGAATTTTATAAATTGTTTGTTGTGAGTAGAAAGTCTTCCAGCTCTTGTCGAAATAATAATATCCCACTCAGAATTTAGTAAAAATTTATGGAAAATGTTGTGTTGCGTTGTCCGAATACCTCTGTGTATATCTTGGCGTCAAGTTGGGCTGGCTCCCAGTTGGCTTGGTGCCCAGTTGGGTTCGCGCCGAGTCGGCTTGGAGCCCAGTTGGCTGCCGCCCAACCGGCGGCGTCAAATTGGCGGCGCCCAGTTGTCCCTTGCCGGTAAACTAAACTATACACGGTTAGTATTGAGTAGATTACCTTTGACCAAAAGTTGTATGCAACCCAAAATACAAAGAACGTCTATCACTTGATACAATATTTACTATGATTAATAAATTGAATCAGAGTCCCCAACTTTCTGTTTACATGTCATTGGTGGCACTATAAGTCTATGTCAAATTCGAGGTTAGCAGGTTAGGTTTTGTGTCAGTTTGTGATAGGCGTTCTTTGTATTTTGGGTTGCCTTTGAACTTTGTCAGAAGTAACCCACTCATGACTAACCCTGTATATTATTAAATTTTATACTTTTACATAGATTTTGACGATAGTAGTTTGCAGATTACAGTCAATTGTTTCGACTATCAATAAATGGAACACCCTGTATATTTTTATATATTTTGATGGGTTTTTTAATTCTCGTTTTTTATAAAATAAGTTAGCTCAAATGCATTGGCTTAAATTTAGTAAACATCTTATTATCTGAAGTGAAACAGCAAAAGCACTGGATTCTTTCTTAGAATATCTGAGCACTTTATGATTCTGATGAAGCATGCATTAAAGTTTCTGAGAGTCTTATCTTTGGAAGACAGCGACGCCATGCGGAGGTACGACAGTAAAAGAAAGAAAACCGGACCTAGCGTTATCCAAGATGCGACGAGTCGGACAGCGGTGCCGTGACCTTAAATACGTATCGAAGCAGGCGGCCTGTCCAGCACCTTAAGACAAATGCGCAATACTCAGAGATTGTCTAAATAGCGGATTAGTCACTGAAGAATGCGCAAAGCTAGGAAACTTTGAAAGCCCTGCAAGCAGGTTATTCTCCTGCCAAGCGACGTGGAACAAAATATTGCAATTCATAAGTGTAGGTGGAAACAACCATAAAAAATGTGATAAACCATGAAAAATCTGCACACCGCTCAGGTGAATTCACACTTATATTAACGTAAATATTTCAAAATAACTGTAGCACTACATGTAACAGTGACGGCTCAGAGAAAACAATCCGTCTTTCTTTTCAGTACCTACCGGCCGCGAACCCCTTTCAAATAACACCAGAAAATCTTCAAAAGAACCGGAAGAAAGCTATTCCATCAAATTAGACCCGCATGGGCTCAACAATCCACGATGTACTAAATTAAGAGATGGCAAATTTCCCAAAAATTAGTCAATAAGCATGTTACGGTTGATATGAACCGTTAAACAGATCGAATAAAGACAAAGGAAACGTACGCCGCCCGAAAGGCGCCCGAAGAACAAAGATTATTACATCTGTTCAACAAACCGCCGCGATCCTACGCAGAAGTATCTTTCAAAACCCTAAAATCATAAAAATAAGTGTCCTTACAACGAATTTCTAAAGTGCAGCAAGATTGCAACCATAAAACTTTATTGGAGCCGGCCGGCCAAGAAAGGTGACAGCCAGCGAAATACGCCTCACGAATGTTTGCAGATTAAATTAAGAATTTTTCACTAAAACGCCCTTTAAACAGAGTGCGCTCTGTTTTAATCACACATAAAGGATACCAGAAGATAGGAAAAATTAACCGCTACCTATTAAAACAAACCACAGAGCGATAGCACATATACAGGTGGAGAAAAAGCAATTTTTCCATCAGGCAGCCAAACTCGCGCCCGGGAGAGCGGCCGAGAGTTCAGCGGCCCGAGGAAAGGCATATTGTAACGAAGAAATCAGGGGCCACGACCGAGTACAGCGAGCAAAGATGCAGATTACAAATTAAATTTTAATTAACGAAGGAAGCATCCCAGAAAAGCGTAATTGGTCTCAATAATCTTATAAAAATAGCGCGCAACCGATCAAAGCATAATAAACTTTTTAACACACGCCATAAGAAAAATACTTAATTAAGCTTTACGCGGAACATTGCATTAAAAATTCCAAGTTGAGCTAATTTTTTACTCAAATCATAGCAAATTGGGTGTCGTTAGACTCGGCATTTCATCAACTATTGATTGCGACTAAAACCAAGTCGCTAATTGATCACGCCGCTCAATTAAATGCTATAATTACAAAATATATCGAAATCGGGCAAAACATCCCTTCTACTTCGACCAATGAGCGTCGAGATCGCGTTGGACAAAGGACTGGCTCCTTTAAATAGTCAGACGCTGGCAGTAAGAATTCACTCAGCCAAGGAGAGTCGGACCAGCCTCAACTCAGCCAAGGAGAGTCCACCAGCCGCCACTTCAGCTTCCAGGACTACCAGCAGCCACTTCAGCTCCAGGACCAACAGCCGTTTCACTGGACTTAGCTGTCTGCCGCCTTCGTGGGACTTGGAGTTCGAGCCACTTTCGCTACCAGGAACCATTCAGCCTTCCATCGCCGACTCAGCCAGGAGAGTCGAACCAGCAGCGACTCAGCCAAGGAGAGTCCACCAGCCGCCACTCCAGCTTCCAGGACTACCAGCAGCCACTTCAGCTCCAGGACCAACAGCCGTTTCACTGGACTTAGCTGTCTGCCGCCTTCCTGGGACTTGGAAAAATTCACTCAGCCAAGGAGAGTCTACCAGCAGCCACTCCAGCTTCCAGGACCACCAGCAGCCACTTCAGCTCCAGGACCACCAGCCGTTTCATCTACTGGACTTAGCTGTCTGCCGCATCTTCGTGGACTTAGAGCCGAACCATTTCACTGGACTTAGCTGTCTGCCGCATCTTCGTGGACTTAGAGCCGATCCATTTCACTGGACTTAGCTGTCTGCCGCCTTCCTGGGACTTGGAAAAATTCACTCAATCCAGGAGAGTCGAACCAGCAGGAACTCAGCCAAGGAGAGTCCACCAGCCGCCACTTCAGCTTCCAGGACTACCAGCAGCCACTCCAGCTTCCAGGACTACCAGCAGCCACTTCAGCTCCAGGACCAACAGCCGTTTCACTGGACTTAGCTGTCTGCCGCCTTCCTGGGACTTGGAAAAATTCACTCAATCCAGGAGAGTCGAACCAGCAGCAACTCAGCCAAGGAGAGTCCACCAGCCGCCACTTCAGCTTCCAGGACTACCAGCAGCCACTCCAGCTTCCAGGACTACCAGCAGCCACTTCAGCTTCCAGGACCAGCTAGCAGCTCCAGCCTCTCCAGAGCCTATCACCCTCGTGGACTTAGAGCCAATCCTACGCATTGGACTCTGCTGCCTGCCGTCTTTGGAAAGCCACTTTCGCCAGCCGCCGCCTCCGCCCAGGAGATCCGCACTGCCGCCGACGTTGCCGCCGCCGCTGCTCACAGCCCGCCGCCCCGTCGCCAGTCGCCACCGCCGCCGCTGCAACCGCCGAAGGAAGCCGCCAGCCGCCGCCTCCGCCAAGAAGATCAGCACTGCCGCCGACGTTGCCGCCGCCGCTGCTCACAGCCCGCCGCCCCGTCGCCAGTCGCCACCGCCGCCGCTGCAACCGCCGAAGGAAGCCGCCAACCGCCGCCTCCGCCAAGGAGACCCGCACTGCCGCCGACGTTGCCGCCGCCGCTGCTCTCAGCTCGCCGCCCCGTCGCCAGTCGCCACCGCCGCCGCTGCAACCACTGGAGGAAGCCGCCGGCCCCGCCTCCGAAGGACCACACCCGCTTCCAATCGCGGATGCCAATCCGCCATTTTCTTTTCTTTTTCTGTATATAAATGTTACCTAGTTATAAGCTTATTTGTATGTGTAAATATAATAAACTTTGTTCCAATCAAATCCAGTGTCTAGCTGAGGGTAACGCCCAACCACCCCTTCTTACGCCGACGCCATTGCAGTAACCCTACCGCTGAGCATAGACGTAGGCTTGTTAATTGTCGCCCGGAACGTGGGGCAAACCTGTGGTGGACACCAGAGGGAAGCCACGCCCACTACAATGGTGAAGTCAAGAAGGAAGGGAAACATGGAGACAACTCCGCCAAGGATCAACGAAGAACCTCAGCGGACACCGCGACAAGGAGGAAGTCTGAACAGTTCGGAAATAATAGAAGACAGCGCACCCTCATTTCCGTGTGGACAAAGGACACCGCCTCCAAGTCCCAGCCCAGTGCGACAGGAAGTCAACGAAGACAACCAACAGCAAATGGCACACCACCTTGCGAACCTAGCAGCTACAGCAGCAGGAACCAATCAACCAGCACCACTTCTGGGAGTGGTAGAAAACACCCAGTGGCGCCCAGAACAAGCTCCAGCAGCACCAACGATCACATTAACGGACGAACAATTCCAGGCACTTTTGGGACGAATGGCTGTGCCCAAAAAAGTCGATCTCCCACCAACATTTAAGGGCGAGGAGTTAGACCACCCCCAAGAGTTCATCGCAGAGTGCGCCCGCTACCATGCGCAAAGCGGATGTACTACAACAGAACTAATGAAAGTAGCCACAAACTGTCTCCAGGGGAAAGCTAACCAATGGTGGAAACCATACGCTTCACTCCCGCTCTCCTGGAATGAATTTGAAGAAAGGCTGTTAAAGAAATTCGATAGCGCAGATGAACGAGCCTCCTTGAAAACACAGCTCTACGGGCAAAAACAGGGACTGAAAGAAAATGGCGAACTCTTTCTTCTTCGGAAGATACAACTGATACGCCGATTGGACACCGAACAGTCAGTGGGAGCCAGCATTCCCGTAATGATAGAACTGTTAAAACCGGCCCTTCGGCCTTACCTACGTGTCGCAGTGCCGGAAACAATTGAGGAACTATTGGACAAGGTGGCTGCAATTGAGAAAGACATGGACGACCGCGCACCAACGCCAAACCGCGAGACACGCTCACGGGAGCCAGCCGAGCCAAATCTACCCCGCTGCTATTTTTGCCCGGGACGCCACTTCAATAAGGATTGCCCACGACGCCACCGGCCAACACCACAGGCAACAGGAGAAGCTCCCGTGAACGCCCCCGAAGCAAGACAACTACCACCGCCGGAAAACTGGCGGAGGCCCGGGCACATCGAGGCCGAAGCACCGCCCAGGGCCCAACCCAATGCTCCACGATAAGTACGGCCAACTGCCACAACCTCCCGTATATCATGGTGAACCTCGGATCACCACAGCGGGAGATGCGTGCCCTGATAGATTCAGCAGCCACGCATAATTTCATTAGCGCCAAGCTAGTGCAGCATCCTGAGACGGGTAGCTACGCACAAAGAACGGCCAAAATGGCCAAAGAACAGGCAACCCTGACCCTACGAGGAGAAACAAGCTTGGAAATACAGATCGGTAGAAATAACTACGTCATACAGTGCATCATAGCAGAGGAACTAAGAGAGGACATCATTCTCGGACTACCGTGGCTTACGGAACACGAGGCTACCTTTGATTTCGCACGGCGTTGCATACACCACGGCATGAGGACCCGAGAAACCACTCATTGCCTGGTCGAGCAACACGACCCGCGTCCAGCGAATGACCCGATGGAACTTCCCCAGTTGAAGCATGACTTCCCTCGCGAGCAGGAACACAACCTCTATCAGCTACTAGAAGACTTCCCCGAAATTTGGAGGCCCTCGGCGCCACCTACGCGCACCCTGCAGCACGAGATTCATGTGAAAACCGATGCCCCTATACGCAGCCCAAATTACCGATATTCCGAAACAAAAAAGAAGATCATCGCCGAGCAAGTAGAAGAGATGCTGGCACGCGGTTTCATCGAGCCTAGCCAGTCACCACATAACTCGCCAATCGTCATCGTGGAGAAAAAGGATTCTACACCCCGGTTCTGCTTGGACTTTCGTAGGCTAAACGAAGCCACCATCAATGAGCCGGCGGTACTACCCTTGATCCACGAAACCATCAAAGATCTAGGTTCAGCGAGCATCTTCTCCTCACTTGACTTAAAGTCGGGGTACTGGCAGATAAGTTTACACCCCCAAGCCAAACCCTACACCGCGTTCACGACTCCGGATGGCGCAGCCTATCAGTTTCGAGTCATGCCATTCGGGCTCAAGACGGCACCAATGACCTTTCAGAGGCTGATGGCCCGGGAAGTACTGGTAGGGTACCTCCACAAATTCTGCCTCGTGTATTTAGATGACATCATCATTTACTCGGAATCATGGGAGCAGCACCTTCAACACCTCCGAAAGGTATTCGAACGACTACAGGAACATGGGCTCATATGCTCGCCAGAAAAATGCCACTTCGGGAAATCCACACTGCACTACCTAGGGCATATCGTTGGCCCAGAAGGAAACGAACCTCAACCAGGTCACGTGCAGCAGGTCATCAACGCCCCGCCCCCTACTAACCGAAAGGGGTTACGACAGTTCCTAGGCATATGCAATTGGCTACGCGAGTACATTCCCCGATTCGCCGACGTTGCGGCCCCTCTCACCGACCTACTAAGCACTAAAAAGCGCTGGACTTGGACCCCAGACGTTCAGCAAGCATTTCACCAAGTGAAACAATTGTTTCAGACACCGCTGAAATTAGCCCGACCCGATGCTTCTCGCCCCTTCATTTTACAAACAGACGCCAGCAAATTTGGCATCGCCGCCGTGCTCTACCAGGAACGTCCCGATGGAGGTCGAGACGTCATCTCCTACGCCAGCACCCGGTTCCTGCCAGCCGAACAACGTTATCACTCCAACGAACAAGAGTGCCTAGCCGCCGTATGGGCGATAAAAAAATATCGGCCCTACTTAGAAGGCAGGCAGTTCACCCTCCGGACCGATAACCGCGCCTTCACCTGGCTCAACACCTTGAAGGACCAGCGAGCTAAACTCACGCGTTGGGCTCTCCTGCTACAGGAGTTCCACTTCACAACCGAGCATTGCCCCGGAAAGCACAACGAGTTGCCGGACGCGCTATCTCGACAGCCGACTGGACAGCCGGCCGAAGCAGTGTGGGATGACCCGACAGTACTGCTACCTCCCATTCACAACAAGCGCTTCGCCCAAAAACGTGTAACGGCCAGCCAACCCGCTAAGAAAGGATTTCCCAGGTTCCAGGAACCCGCTACAAGAAATCAGGCGGCCAGCAGCCAAACACCACACGGTGAGGACTCACCGAGGTATCAACGGGCAAGCAGCCGTGCTACCGTCACGGAGCCACCAGGCAAGCCATCCCTAAGCCTGCTGGACGCAGTCGAAGAAACGTTATGAGAGACCATTGCACAGGACCAAAGGCAGGATAATTACTGTCAAGATTTAGTCAACTCATGGCACCAAAGCTACTTCGTCGAGGACCCAACCCCGGATCTCGTAGCCGTCCAGGAGAATTATCGAATAGAGGATGGGTTGCTTTACCACCAGACGGATCAAGGCCCAAAGCTGTTTGTCCCGGAGAGAAGCCGACCCAGGGTCTTTTACCAATACCATGATCAAGACTTAGCTGGACATCCCGGCATCGCCGAAACAACACGAGCCATCCGCTCACATTTTCATTGGACGCGTTTACGAGAAGATGTCCGGAACTACGTCCGCCAATGCCTGCTCTGCTTGAGATGCAAGAAGGGCCGCCACCAAGCCAAAGCCACCCTGAGGCCTCACCAACCCAACCGAGCGTGGGACACGATTGCGCTCGACCTCATGGGGCCCTACCCCTCGTCAGCCACCGGGAAGAAGTTCATCCTGGTAATAACCGACCTCTTCACCCGGTGGACTGAAGCCTTCGCTTTAGCCAAAGCCACCGCCCCCATCATCATCCGCACCTTGCGAAATGAAGTCTTTCCCCGCTTTGGGTACCCGAGCGCCATGCTGACCGATAACGGGCGTCAGTTCATCAGTGAACAATGGATGAGAGCCTGCCAGGAATGGGATATCCAGCCATGGACGACCGCCATCTATCACCCCCGAGCCAACCCAACGGAGCGAAGGAATCAAGAAATAAAAAAGGGGCTCCGCTTGCATCTACAAGGAGGAAACCATCGCGAGTGGGACAAGCATCTTCCCGCAACCCTATTTAACTTACGGAATCGCCATAACACCGCCCTAGGGTGTTCCCCAGCATACGCCATGTTCGGAAAGGAATTAGACCGCCCCGGGGAATGGAGGTTCCGACACCCCACGCTGCTGCCCGAAACGCCCCACGAACCACGGACCCACAACCGCGGAGCACGGGACACAGGCATCCGAAACCGAGCCATCGCCCAGCGCCAAGAAGCACCGGACGCCGACAACCCCACGTTTCAACCCCAGCAGTGGGTCATGGTGAAAAATCACCCTCTCTCAGACGCCATCGCCGGGATCCATGCAGGGTTCCAACCAAAATGGAGTGGACCCCACCAAATCTTGGACCAACTTGGCCCAAGCATCTATAGGGTCCAAAGAGGACAACAGGCCCTCAAAATTCACGCAGACCAACTCCGCCCTTTCTCTCCCTAATTTTTTTTTTGCCCGGATCGCGGACGCCAAAGGAGGGGGGAATTGATATGAACCGTTAAACAGATCGAATAAAGACAAAGGAAACGTACGCCGCCCGAAAGGCGCCCGAAGAACAAAGATTATTACATCTGTTCAACAAACCGCCGCGATCCTACGCAGAAGTATCTTTCAAAACCCTAAAATCATAAAAATAAGTGTCCTTACAACGAATTTCTAAAGTGCAGCAAGATTGCAACCATAAAACTTTATTGGAGCCGGCCGGCCAAGAAAGGTGACAGCCAGCGAAATACGCCTCACGAATGTTTGCAGATTAAATTAAGAATTTTTCACTAAAACGCCCTTTAAACAGAGTGCGCTCTGTTTTAATCACACATAAAGGATACCAGAAGATAGGAAAAATTAACCGCTACCTATTAAAACAAACCACAGAGCGATAGCACATATACAGGTGGAGAAAAAGCAATTTTTCCATCAGGCAGCCAAACTCGCGCCCGGGAGAGCGGCCGAGAGTTCAGCGGCCCGAGGAAAGGCATATTGTAACGAAGAAATCAGGGGCCACGACCGAGTACAGCGAGCAAAGATGCAGATTACAAATTAAATTTTAATTAACGAAGGAAGCATCCCAGAAAAGCGTAATTGGTCTCAATAATCTTATAAAAATAGCGCGCAACCGATCAAAGCATAATAAACTTTTTAACACACGCCATAAGAAAAATACTTAATTAAGCTTTACGCGGAACATTGCATTAAAAATTCCAAGTTGAGCTAATTTTTTACTCAAATCATAGCAAATTGGGTGTCGTTAGACTCGGCATTTCATCAACTATTGATTGCGACTAAAACCAAGTCGCTAATTGATCACGCCGCTCAATTAAATGCTATAATTACAAAATATATCGAAATCGGGCAAAACATCCCTTCTACTTCGACCAATGAGCGTCGAGATCGCGTTGGACAAAGGACTGGCTCCTTTAAATAGTCAGACGCTGGCAGTAAGAATTCACTCAGCCAAGGAGAGTCGGACCAGCCTCAACTCAGCCAAGGAGAGTCCACCAGCCGCCACTTCAGCTTCCAGGACTACCAGCAGCCACTTCAGCTCCAGGACCAACAGCCGTTTCACTGGACTTAGCTGTCTGCCGCCTTCGTGGGACTTGGAGTTCGACCCACTTTCGCTACCAGGAACCATTCAGCCTTCCATCGCCGACTCAGCCAGGAGAGTCGAACCAGCAGCGACTCAGCCAAGGAGAGTCCACCAGCCGCCACTCCAGCTTCCAGGACTACCAGCAGCCACTCCAGCTTCCAGGACTACCAGCAGCCACTTCAGCTCCAGGACCAACAGCCGTTTCACTGGACTTAGCTGTCTGCCGCCTTCCTGGGACTTGGAAAAATTCACTCAATCCAGGAGAGTCGAACCAGCAGCAACTCAGCCAAGGAGAGTCCACCAGCCGCCACTTCAGCTTCCAGGACTACCAGCAGCCACTCCAGCTTCCAGGACTACCAGCAGCCACTTCAGCTTCCAGGACCAGCTAGCAGCTCCAGCCTCTCCAGAGCCTATCACCCTCGTGGACTTAGAGCCCAATCCTACGCATTGGACTCTGCTGCCTGCCGTCTTTGGAAAGCCACTTTCGCCAGCCGCCGCCTCCGCCCAGGAGATCCGCACTGCCGCCGACGTTTGCCGCCGCCGCTGCTCACAGCCCGCCGCCCCGTCGCCAGTCGCCACCGCCGCCGCTGCAACCGCCGAAGGAAGCCGCCAGCCGCCGCCTCCGCCAAGGAGATCAGCACTGCCGCCGACGTTGCCGCCGCCGCTGCTCACAGCCCGCCGCCCCCGTCGCCAGTCGCCACCGCCGCCGCAGCAACCGCCGAAGGAAGCCGCCAACCGCCGCCTCCGCCAAGGAGACCCGCACTGCCGCCGACGTTGCCGCCGCCGCTGCTCTCAGCTCGCCGCCCCGTCGCCAGTCGCCACCGCCGCCGCTGCAACCACTGGAGGAAGCCGCCGGCCCCGCCTCCGAAGGACCACACCCGCTTCCAATCGCGGATGCCAATCCGCCATTTTCTTTTCTTTTTCTGTATATAAATGTTACCTAGTTATAAGCTTATTTGTATGTGTAAATATAATAAACTTTGTTCCAATCAAATCCAGTGTCTAGCTGAGGGTAACGCCCAACCACCCCTTCTTACGCCGACGCCATTGCAGTAACCCTACCGCTGAGCATAGACGTAGGCTTGTTACGGTCTTAAACGGCCTTCACAACAACTAAACGGGCCGGCGCGGGCGATATTCTACAAAATCGGTACGGAAGGTTCACCTAGGCCGCTGCCCACGCCCGCAACAAGAAAATGCCTGCTAAGCATTTAGTGGGCCAAGGGAGGGTTCTTTACGAGATTAACTAAGGGTAACGGCCAGAGGGGCGGTAATTAACGATAAAAGTAAATAGTGCGCCACCAGGACTTTCTCGGGGTGTACTCGTGCAACCGGACCTGGACGGTTAGACGGGCCGAAAAGCACACAGGGTACTACGTCGGGGAAGTACTCGGGAAGCTGTAAAACTAGGAATACAATTCTGGGAAAAATTCTTTAATGTCTATTTCGGGTATAGAAAAACGAAGAGCTCGGCCTCACGATCCTCGTCGTCACTGCAGCGGGCGCTGTAAAACCTACCTGTGTCGCTCCAATGCTTTAGCTTCGTTGTACACAAATCTTTACACAAGTATGCTTTACTTAAAAGAGCATGCATAGATTCGCCGCAATGACAAGGCCTTCGTTCAAATACTCGTCTATTGGTCTGACATAAATGATGGGGTTATTTACACAACTTTAATCTAAGCTAACTTTAGGTCTAAGGCCCCAGCTGGAGTGGCGCGCTATCACTAATACAACCTCAATCGTCCATATACAACAGGCCTTGGTCGGCCAGTTTACATGGCCTTGGTCGGCCAGTTTACATGGCCTGTAAAAAGTTAACAAGAAAACCGCTAGTGTTCAAAGTACATTAATTAGCAGAGGCAGTACTGCGACGTTAGGCCATACATATAGCAAGTGATTAGTTATGACTGAGTGCGGCTCGCTTACGTTAATTAAATGGCTGCAGAATACAAATGGAGGCCTTGCGTACACAAATAAATAGTTATTGACAAACACGGCCAGATTATATTAATTAGGTGGTCACAATATGCAACAAGGCCATACTAGCGATAATTAGTGAATTATTAATGAATACGGCCAGAATGCGTTAGTTAGGCGGCCACAGAATACAAATGGAGGCCTTGCTTACACAAATAGTTAGTTATTGACAAGCACGGCCAGATTATATTAATTCGGCGGTCACAATATGCGAAAAGGAAGCCATACTATCGATAATTAGTAAATTATTAATGAATGCATGAGTTTAGCGGTCACAATAAGCACAAATTACATGTTCAGATGCTACCTGTTTATGGGAGCTAGCCCGACTTGGACACAGCGACGGCAGACGGCATCGCCTACGGCCAACAACTCGGGAACGTGAGCGGGGGCGTCAAGGTTGCACTTGGGGGAAATCCAGAAGGCTGAATGGCGGTCCCCTACGGGACGCGGGAACGTTGGAGCCTACAGTTTGAAAGCTCTGCGGGTTAGGTCTCCTGTTAGGGAAGATCGGCCTATACACACGGCTTTACGACAGAAGAACAGAGCTAACGGTTACCATGATACACAAATACACCTCGCGTTCCTTGGGCCACAACGACACTCTCCTCACTCAGTGGTCACTCCGTGACTGCCTGCAGGAAAACAAAATAATGCCTGCCAAGAACGAAAGCGTCACCAAGCGCCTCGGCGGCCAATGGGAAGGCGGCATCGTTCACCGGATAAAACAAACTAATGTCGGTGTAATGAGGAAGACGCGGCCCCTCACTTGCTTCAAGAGGAATTTTTAACACGCCTGAAACCAGCGTTGCTGAACTAAAGTCACGTGCAAGGGTCAGGATATAAAGGGCGGCCCAAATCGATGTAACTGCGCTAAACTACAGGGTGTTCGAATTTAAAATTGCTAGGGTATGTGATGAGAAGTTAAAATGCTGGGAACGGGTTTGAAATATAAGTAGGCTGCCCTAAAGGCTTGAATGGTTAACTATAGTGCTATAAGCTGCTCAAAATGACCTGACAAGCAACATGCTTCAGACACAGGTGTTTGAACTGACTTAATTCCAAGAAAGAACATTACTATATCTAAAAGAAAATTCACCAAAGAGCCGATTTTACGAAAGCGCTAAAAGACCTACCGCATAACAGTAGTGAAAAACCAATTTAAGGTGTTGCTAGATGATAATTATTCAGAATTATTCATTCATCAAAAACAAAAACGTTTTATAGCACTTTCTTCCATGTTTACGTTTGCCCCAAATTGTCACCATTTTAAAGTTTTTCAACTTTAGTAGAGCAAGGCAAATAAACCACATGAACAATAAAAACGAACTTTTAGTGGACTGTATGATTTATAATTTGGACAATTATAGGATACGTCTTAGGAGTGCAGAAATCAAAAAAAAGGTGCAAACCAACGGTCTTGTGCAGTCTCACACAAGATGATTTAGTAGACTTTGTTCCGTTGGAGCAGAGGTTCGTGAATACAGAAACAGATGTCAAACTGCATTGATTTATTGACTAGAAATTTCCTATTTATGTACATAAAGCTATTACGTAACTTACAAAGGTTCAATTTATTTGCCCTAGTTCAAGTCGCATTTTCACTTGCGTGTTTAATTTCATAACAGTGATAGCAAGTCTGCATAATTGCAGTTTTTTCACCGGGTCATTCGAGCAATGCTGACAGAAATGCTGACAGCTTTGTTATGCATTTCCGCATGTAACAGTTAGCTTACGAAATGTATGCATATTTAATTTAAAAGTTAAAATTATGTTTTGGTTCCTAAACAAATAATAAACGAACAAAAAAGAAAGTAAAAATAAAAAGAGAAGTAAAATACAATATAGACTTATCTCCGGAATACAGAAACAGCTAAAGACTACAGAACTAGTATTGAAGAGAGTCTCAATGGATATCAGGTGAAAAACGAAGGCTCAGAACAAAGTTGGAGAAAAATTGTGGAAGCCATTCAGGATCCATTTAGGAAGAATTTAGCGAGAAGAAGAAGTCCCAAGAGAAATCACTGGATGGACGCGACGTGTAAAAAAGAAATGGAGAAGAAAAGGGAACTATGGCTAAAATTCCTAACAACACAAACGGAGGAAGATAAAGATAGGTATAACGATCAAAACAGAAGGACAAAACAAATATGTAGGACAAAAACGCGGAAGCACATGGGAAGAAAACTAAAGTCCATAGAAGAAAGGTATAAAAACAGAGAAATAAAAAACATTTACAAAGACGTGAAGAACATTAGAACTAGATATCAAGAAAGACAACTATATTTGAAAAATGAAAACAAAGAGCTGCTAGACAACGCAGATGATATTAATAGAAGCTGGAAACAACATTACGAAGAATTATTAAACGCAGGAGGAGGAGAAGAATCTGAGGAAGAAGTAGCTCAAGAAGAACAACAGCAGGTGGGAGAATAAGAAGAGGAAGAATCTTCAAAAACCGAAATTGAACAAATATTACACAATATGAAAAACCAGAAAAGCCCAGGTGAAAATGGTGTGACAGTGGAAAACCTAAAGTACGGCGGAGAGGTATTAATAAGCAAATTATACGATTTAATAAAGGAAGTATGGAACACGAAAACAATTCCCACACAATGGAATAAGGCAGTCATATTACCAATTTTTAGAAAAGGGGACCGGTCTAACTGTAACAACTATAGAGGAACAGCCCTAATGGATACGAGATAGTGGCGGCTTTTATTAAGAGAAGGGTGAAAGCCTACGTAGAACCTGCACTTGGGGAGTATCACGCAGGTTTCAGACAGAACAGATCGACGACAGATCAAATCTTCATGCTTAAACAAATTCTAATGGGCGCCTATGAATATGAAATACCGACATACATGTTATTTATCGATTTCAAGAGTGCATACGATTCAGTAAATAGAAAGAAACTATTGGGGGCCCTAAGAATCCTGAACGTCCCAAGAAAGTTAATAAAACTCGTTAGTATGACAATTAACAATGACACCTGCGCAGTTAAGGCCAATGGACTTACATCAGAAAGTTTCCGTGTGGAAATGGGAGTGAGACAGGGAGACTCTCTAGCAGCACTCCTTTTCAACGTAGTACTAGAGTTAATAATCAGGAACAGTGGTATAAACAAAAATTGAGACCTTTTCGATAGAAGTCATCAATGCCTTGCATACGCAGATGACAGTCTCCTAATAGCTAGATCAAGAAAAGAGATAGAAATGATAGCTAAAAATCTAATATCAGCAGCTAAGCAAATGGGTTTGGAAATTAATGTGGGCAAAAGAAGAAGAATGAGGGTAATAAAAGAAATAGAGATCAGGAATGAAGAGTTCTATGTATTTGAAGAAGTAACTGAGTACATGTATTTGGGTGTGCTTATTGACAACAATGTAAGGAGGACACAGAAATAAATTTACCAATTGCCAAAAGTAACAGATGTACTGGCGAGCTACACAGAATACTCAAATCAAAAATCATCTCTCGCGCCACAAAATTAAGAATTTACAAGAGCATGTTAAGACCTACCCTGTTGTATGGGTGTGAAACCTGGAACATGACGAAGAAAACCCAACTGCTACTTGAGATATGGGAACGGAAATTATTACGCAGAATCCTTGACGGAAAGAAAATAAATGATATATGGCGTAGACGATCAAACGCCGAGGTTTATGATCTGTACCAGGAGCCATCGGTAATTCAAGTTATTAAATCCCGAAGACTACAGTGGTTGGCTCACCTTGAAAGAATGGAAGAAAACAGATCAGTCAAAAACAAAGCATGAAAAAAACCGGAATGAAAAAGAGAAACGGGCAGGCCAAGAAGACAATGGTGGGAAGCAGTTCAAGAAGACTTAAAAGAGAAGAAGATCACAAACTGGAGGGCAAGTGCAAAAGACAGGAAGAAATGGAAACAACTTACAAAGCAATGAGTCTCATAGGCCTATAAACGATACATTATTATTAATGCGTTTCTTAGTTACTAGTATTTTGTGGAAACAGTTGATTTTTTATATTTTAGAAGAACAATTGAATTGGGCATACATTCTGATGGATTATTTAGTGATGTAACATCTATCAATGAAATGTTCAAAATAGTTTACAACTTACCTGATTTTAAGACAGTTTCTTGTACAGAGAAATTGTGCAATAATTTGGAAATAACAAATATATAATTTTTCATGTTTAGAAGTTTCAAAACGCGTATTTAGTGTAAAGTCTATCTATTTTTCCATGTTTCATTCTTAATAAAGTTTCATTTGATATTTCATACATTTCTTTTTTAGATTCTCTTCGAAAATAATTTTTAGATGACAAGTTTAACAAAATCTAAATATGATACTATAAATGTAAGTCAACTGTTTCATGTTAAGCCTAAATTGATTGGTTTGTATATACGCTTCCAATTGAAGAGTTGCAAATCAGACATTTGTGTCGTCATACCCAAGTTGCGTTCTCTAGGGATACACCGATACCATATTAAAAGATTACTTATACAAGTATGGAGTGTGGTGTCAAATACCGACGGGGCCACAATTATATATAACAGCAATGAGATAACATGAACAAGAAAATAACTTGTATTGCTTGAGTAAGAAAGAGATAAACATATAGTAGCAAATATTCGAGAAGGCTTGAAGCTTAATTTAATTGACATTTGTCAACTAAACATGCCTACTAAAATAATTTTTTCGTATGGCCATCTCTTTCTTACTCAAGCATTCTATTTCGTTGTTCATGTTATCTCATTGCTGTTATATATAATTATGGCCCCATCCGTATAATCAAAATCGAACGAGCAACATTTTTCAAAAATACTTTGAACTAGGATACTGCCTTAACGAAGCCCATATAAATACATATAAGTTGAATTAAATCGCTTTATTTTTGAACCCAGATATGTGCGGCTAAGTCAGGTCCACATATTTTAGGAACACCCTGTGTAATATAAAACACAAATTTCTATATTTTATTGAATTATATGATTTAAAACATGCTCGTTGGTCCCTGGTGCGATTAGTGTCCTTGTCCGGCTCTGGCTTTGAGACGTTTGGTTCTAAGAACGCCGTATTTGGAAAGCCGTCTACCGGGAACATAATGCGCAATCACCGCAGGTATAATTATTTTGATTTAATTTTCGGGCCAAATCGTAAGACGCATTTGTTATGTTTTTAACTAAAGCAGCCCTCATTTTTACTTGTCACCTGCGGCGCCAGTGGCGTACGAACGGTCCGATGCGATAGGCTCAAGTAAGTGGCATCATTTGTTTCAATTCTTCTTACTTTATTATTACCATTTATTAGTTTCATTGATCAAAATGGGACACATTAGTTACTGGCTACTAGTAAAATACCTCTTTAATCGTGTCTCTGTTCATTATCATTACCAATCGTTATAATTTGACGTAGGGGACAAACAGCAGGGCACCTCAATTTCGAAGCTTCTATTTTTTAATTTAGAGCATAATTGTTCTGGAGATTAATAAAGATTCGCGACAAACATCTACTGTTACATATATGACTAACGTATGCAACTGTTTTACATATGAAAGTCCTTGTGTAGGATATATTTTGAAAAAATCGCAGTACTCATGTCACTATTCTTCAACAGCGGATAAGTAGGCATGATTCTGACCATTTGTCTTGCTGTTATCGGTCTAGCTATTCTCTTTCTCGCTTTAACTTACACTTGATATTTATAATAAAAGAAATTCTACTCGTATATTGCACATGTAAATGTGGAATCACCATTCATAATTATCATTCAGCCTGCTTTTCTTATCCACTATTGAACATCGACGTTTTCCAGGCAATTACCAGCTGGTTCTATCAAAAGCAGTTTCTATAAAAATTTAGAAGATTCGTCAGTCCAACGAGTAGGTCTTCCTTAACTTCGCTTATCGATCCTCGGTCTCCACTTAGAAATTTTGTCTTCGTCCATCTACCATCACTCAGTCTTGCAATATGTCCGCACATTTCCATTTCAGCTATGTAATATAATGTCGTATACATCCGCTCCTCGTCTGACGCACCTTTAAATTGTTATCTCTTTAGTGGTGATATGCAGGTCTTGAAGTACCTGTAGTCGAATTTGTATTGTTAAAGCTTTTCGAATGGTAACTAATTCGACTGCGTCGAATGCCTCTTCAAAGTCAACAAGGATGAGAAATAAGGGATGTTGTAGATACTAAATGGTCTTTCAAGTTAGCTCCTTTTTCTGTAGTACAGAGTAATTCAAGTTAATTCGCTGTAGTAAAATAAAAAAAAATTGCAGCTTGAATTGAGCGACTCCAGAGATTGATTTTTAACGAATATTGATTACTATCTAACTTTTAAAACAATTTCTTAATGTCACAAGAGTTTATAATTTCAAATCAGATTTTTGTTTTTCCGTAGGAAAAGAAGTTGAATTAAACTAAGTAACTTATAAGTTGTATTCTGACATATTTCTCAGTTTTTTACCAAGAGCAGGTAATTACAATGCTTTTCTTCGCTTTCTAATAACAAGTTTCTAATTGAAATTGATGAATCTAACGTTCTCCGCCCTTCTTGTGTAATGCTATCTGGTTATATTTATTTAATCGTAGCATTAATTAATGGTGCCCTTATGAATGGTAGCTTCTGACTGGGCCTAGGTTCGATTTATTTATACCTTGACTGATTCAACGAACAACAAGTGACAGAGAATACATTTATTCAATACTATACATTTAGTAAAATAATAAAATATATCATATGTATAATTAGGTGCAGCCACAATTTATTATTTCTGACGTTAATCCTCGAGTTGGTCCTGGAGGTATAGGCAACTTTAAATTTCGGAGAATACGGCTGGGGTTCTCCCTATGTGCGAACGGTAAACTCGAGCGAAGGTTGGTATAACTGGAACACGATAAATAAATTAAACGGAATAATTTGGTTTTGTTTCAATTAAAAAGGAATTGATTGAAGCTATGATCTCGTTACTATACGCGTATTATCCGTGCAGGTGGGTGTCCTTGTGATAAACTCCAGTAACAACTTGACTTAGTGCGAGGGTCGAATTGCCTTGCAATCTGATCTGGTGTCGAGCGCGTGTGAAGGTTATCCTCCAAGATGGGCAAAATAGATTTACACAAGGTGCGAGACGGGGTTTGGAGCCCAAAAATCCAAACTTAGCAATATCGCTTTCAGGTGTACGTAAATGTAATTAAGAGTTTATATGAGCTTTAGCGCATGGAACAAATTTGAACTATCGCACTTTAATATTGAGGTGTGCGTGTTATTTAAGCAGATTTTGTTAACATGAAGTAATTCAAAAATAGTGAACTCCAATGTCCATCCGTTTGATAATTGAATTTCACGAGTCTCGGGGGCCTCCAAAAATTGTAAATAATTTAAGTTAATTTATTCCGATATCCAGCCATAAATTAATTGAATCTAAACGGTCAGGCGGGGCCTCAAGAAATGTAAAGTCAGTTTATTCCGATTTCCCAGTCATAAACTGATTGAATTTGAACAGACATTTGCATCCCAGGGAAACTAAATAATTCAAACCACCATATTCCGTTTCACAGTCATATGATAATTTGAATTTAGGCGAGGTATCTGGAGGGACTGATTCGAGATTGTCTCGAATTTTTCTGGTTTTCCGACCGGCGACAAGCGGGGTCTTCCGCGGCGGATGCCGCGGAAATCGGATGAAGGCCCGGGATGATTTCTCGGAATCTTCTCCTACTCCGGCCGGCGAGAAATTTCATTTTATATGTTGCAGTCGCTCCGCCGGGCACCACAACGTGTGGCGGTGGGGATGCGCGAAGAACACTTCTCCGTTCTGCTGGCGGATCGCGGCTGTCCTGCATGCTCGAGCGTACTGGAAATTTTCGTAACGCCAAAAACGCGAAGATTAAGCGCTTTTAATTTTAAATTGAAGTTTAGTAGCCCTTAAGCAAGAACAAAACGTTACACCTGTAAATACCGTTTAAAAACATCTAACATATGGTTATAGTATTGACTCTACTTTGTAAGCCAATATTATAATAATAACTACTAGACTGCTAAACTACTCCTATCCATTGACTTGAAAACATTTTAAATAAAATATTTGCCCTAATTCCTATTTATTTAATTAAATCATTTATTTCATACTGACGTCAAAAATTGCATTTTTCGGATTATTTATGGTACAAAAAATGGAACATTAAAGTTCTAGTACTTTAAAGTAAAATTTTAAAGTTCAAGTACTTTAAAACTTATTTATGGTACACAAAATGGAACATTAAAGTCCTAGTACTTTAAAGTAAAATTTTAAAGTTCGGTGTAACAATGAATTAAACACTGGTAAAGTGTCATGCTACAATCTCAACAGCCACCCAGCTGTCCTAGATGGTAGATCCTTTGTATTTCATAAAACTGCAATTCCAAGATGTCGTCCTCTTTACAGCTACCAGCATAGAATCCAATCCTTCAATTCCATTCCACAAATACCGACCCAAAATATGACTTTGTGTCAGCAAGCTCAATTAAAATCTAATTCCCAGGTGTCCTCGACTTAACTGCGGCTTGTATGAACTCGAACCAGCAACCCCAAGTTCAGGTTATAATTACTCTAATAATAACTTTATGCCAGAATACCAATTCAAATTAGTTACAGATATCTGCATATTGACAGAAAATGTCTACTAGAACGGACTCCTTTCACCAGTTGCAATATTCGTTATTCTTCCTTAATCATATAAATGGTCCCGTTCTTCACATAAAAGTCTGTTTCAGTTTAAAATTCGCTTTTATTCCATTTATTTCAATTAATTTTGTCATTTTCACCCTTGCATATCCATCCAATAATAAACTTTAATTATACAGAGTTTATTTTGATAATTTATTAAAGCGATACAAAATAATTATGTTCAAATTTTAGAAATCAAAATAAGTTGTTATGTTTAATATTAAAATTCACTATAGCAATTCTCAATTTTAATACACTGTTTTAAAACTAACATCCTGGATTACTTTTAACTACATACAGTATATTTTCTTAATTAATCTAACAAATGCCAAGTAACTTATTCAAATATTAATTCAGCTTATAACTTTCATATTATTTCAGACTAACTGATATAGTTTGTTCTAACTGTTTATCTTTTAATTATAAATTGCTTTCTGCTAACTTCAATAACCATTCATCTTAATCCAAAGATACAATTTTAATCATTTTTTTAGAATATTATTTTTGTATAGCTATTCTGTTTTATTTTCTGATTGATTTCACTCTTGTACTTTTAAAAATTATATAGGTTTTCTATCCAAAATACCTTCCTATCTAGTAATTATTTCACAATAAATCGGCAGTCCTGATCTGCTACTATCACAATATCTTCGATGAGATTACGTCATGCACAGTATAAACAACAGCATTATTTGTTAGAAAAAGACACAACTACTTCTTATCTTTTGAAAATTAAACCCTAAATTTGAATCATTAGTATATGCAACTAACGGTGAAAGTCATGCAAGCATGGCTTCAGCTGTTACGTACTTAGATTTGTAGCCGATCAGCCGTACCAGACTCTTTGAATTCAAACATCGTCTTTTATCTTTAAAAATTTCCTCTAAATATTTTTTTCTTCTTCCTCTTACTATAGGCTGACATCATGTTACCATATACACAATGTGTAGTGCTATTAGTCCTCTTGCGCAGTGGCGTGGCAAGGTGGCTAGTTTCTCATTGAATTTAGGGAAAGAATATAGAAGCAGGAGTCGCAACCACCAAAAGTGTTTGTATGGTGGCCAAAGAGCATGAAATTAAATCAATGTCCGAGCGTAAGGTTCGAACTCACGAGCTCCAATGCTTTACCTTTCAGTTGTGCGCTCTCTGCTCTAGATATAGTATGAGCAAATAGAAAGTTTATCAAAGATATCTTTGGGATTTTGTATATTATAACACCAGTAAATTATACCTAATCTTTGTCACTGACATTTTATAGACAGTGGCTAATATGGCAAGGTGATCATAACTGTGATCACAACTTCTCGTCTTAAACGTAACGGAAATATTTCTAAAGCGTGCAGCAGAAGAAGAAAATCCTAACCTCATTTTGTAGCAAATCTCGAATGATATCTTCATATTTTCTGGTGTTGTAACACATATGACTTCAGAATTCCAAAGACATCCTTGATAAACTTTGTTTTTGCTCATACTGTATATTAGAAGTAATTCGATTTTGTATTGGGCTTAGTAAAAAAGTTTTCTCAATGCCCATCTAGTAAGTTACACTTACTTTGACATATCTATCAGGTAAGTTGATTTTACTGTTTGTTTAATGGTTGTCATGGCATTAGGGAAGTAAGGTATGTAAAACCTACTACCCAGGGAAGTACCTAAGTGATTTACGTGTTATTACAGTAATTTTAGTTTTGTAAGTGATCTGAACGGGTTTGAACTTAACTGATCCTAACTTATTTGAAATGTAAAAACTTGTTGAGATAAGTAGGGTTAGGGTATAACCGTAAATTATCTAATAAAAATTATTCAAATTTTGGTTGGGCATGGAGAAAAATATTATAAGCATGCCCGGGAAGTAATTATCTACAACCAACCTCGAACTTTACCAGCTCTCGCTCGCTCGGGCTGGCAAACTCGTTCTCGACTGGTAAAACCTATTTACTCCCCTTGATGTTTAAATAACTATTTATTGTTTCATATGGTTTAGACAATTTAAACTAGCACTACATATTTAATTGTAATATAGTACAGTGTAGAGTGCTCTAGATATAACTAAGGTAGATATTTTTAATTTTTAACCCCATTCGATATTACATATTTTGGAAGACACTTTCAGTCAGGGCTGATTTCTTATTGTTTTGCCGCTCATTTTTCTATGCAGTATGAATCATTTTTTTATTATTATTCGTCTTATCAAATTTAAGTAAGGACACCACTGCATAAATGTATCCTTTTTATACGGGAGTTTGAACTACTTTGATTTAGAACTAAAGATGAACATGCCAGGGAAAGGAGCAATAACATTTGTGAGAAACATTTACAAACATTTTAGAAAAACACAGTATAATATTATTAAACACATGTTAACTTTAAAATTTGACACACAAACTTTATATTACCTACTCTCTTAGCTTTAATCAATTGCTTCTTAGCAGAGGCTCAAAACCAAATCCTTTCCATAGCCCCTTTCATACTTCATCTCTTTTATAGACTTTTGATACTGTTGATAATGTGTTTGACATTAATAGAAATTTTTCAAGATTTTTAAAATATTGTTAAAACAGCATCTCAAATAAAATTCTAATCGCTTTTCACTACCCTGTAGAATATTACACTCACCTCAGCCGGAAGTAATTAAATATTATTTTACGGACATTTTATGATGTACGTTATTCGATCACCTTTATGCAAAATTATTTAACGTATCATAATAAAACTGCTGGGTTAACAGTAAAAAATATGGCATCTAAATATTGTCAATTTATTCTTCAAAAATAATTGACTTTCAACAAACACTTCTAAAGAGCCGCAGGTTCATAGGAATACATATTCATAATACCAACTCTATTCGTACAATCCGCCTACTCGGAGAAATTAAGACTTGTCTTAACAACTAAAATTACACAAGCTTGCAGTTATATACCTGTCTGGATATAGTATATCCTCCTTATAAAAACGTTTCAACAAAAATAACAAATTTACAAATCTCTCCTTAAAGTTTGCCAAATAATATGGTCGCAGCCATAGAATATTACCGAGATGTACTAAAAAACAGAAGAAAAACGAAAGTTCATGTACATACATAGGTACCTGATATTTGCTTTAGAAATAAATGACTATATAAATATTGTATTACAAAGAAATACATTTGTAAGATTGTTTACAATTGGTAGAAGTGGATACTAAGTTTTGTGTCTCTTCAAACTATTGTTCTATAATCTGGTAATAATTTTACTTTCTTTTGAACAGTTTCTTGAAACTACAAGTAGCTATTACAAGATGCAGCTCAAAGTGCTGCAATGTTTTGACATTTACAGCAGTACCAATATTGTTAACAATTGGTAAAGTTAGCTACAAACTGACTAAATGATTCAAAATAAAAACTAAACATTTTCTGCATTTTCAAACTCTCTTAAAAATTGTGGAAGTTTTAAAATTATTGATTTTGGTTGGTATCTTGTATTTTTAGGATATTCTGGCTTAAAATTGAAAGTGAGTTCTTCTAAAATATATCCTTCTTATAATTCAATAAATAATCAGAAATATTAGCAATCGTACTCGTTTCGACAATATGTAAATTTTGTCCTTAATTCTTTTTCAGCAACATTTCTTTTGGTGATACCAAAGATGACCCTACAAAAAATCTAATAAGACACTCCACAAAAATAACTTAAAAAGGTTAACAACTTAATTCTATACAGCTTGGGAAACTACTATATCAACCTTGAATGATCTATTGTTGTTATTTCGAAAAAAGTATGTTTCGAAGCTTAAATCGCAGTGTACTTTATATAATATTCATTAACTACATGTGATAATCAACCAATATATATATAAGCAGTTTGCATAAATTCTCACTTCTGGAATTTGTATTTATTGCTAGGTTAGCTAATTGATAGTTATCTGGTTTAAAATTAACATTGCAGTTTAAGCGTCTTCTCGTTCAATTTATCATAGAGCCAGGAAAATGTTAATTGATTCAGTTAATGCCATGTGCTTATCGTTAAACCATTGGAATCCCTTTATTGGTTGTAGCAAGTCAACTGTGGACTAGCATCGGCAAGCACTAATTGGATATTAAGTCCGACATTCAAGAAGATACTATACTTCAGAATATCTTTTGCACCATTATTAAGTTTTATTTTTTCTCGAGAGCGTGTGGCCGGCTGGTAAAGCGCTTGCGCAGCAGTCGGCAAGTAGTGGGTTTGAGCCCCATCCGGAGATTGGTAATATCGAACGCTCTCCGGCAATCATACGAACACCTTTAGTGGTCGTAACCCCTGTGAGGACATTCTTTCTAAATTCAAGGGGTTAGGCAAGCCACCTACCCCGGCCGCACACAGCTTAAGGTGGCTTATAAAACCACACTCATTGTGTGGAAGTAACAGGCTCTCAGCCTATATTAAGAGAAAATCTAATTAAAGAAACGTTTTCTTTTGTTATAGGTGAGTGTAGTAATTCACCAACTTTGGCATCAATTAATATTCAACAGCCGTGCTATGACGTGCGTTTATTTTCTTCATGATTTTGTTGGTAACCTTATAGATAAACGCATGTTCTACTTGCGTAGGTCCGCGTGTCATGTATTCGTCGGCAATGATTGAGCGCACTTCGTCTTAGATCGGCCCTGTCGCCACCGCTTGGTTCATAATGCAACTATAAGCAAGTACGTGATGCAGCTTTCTTTAGCCGAGCGGCCAAGCTTCTGATTAGTAATCATATTGCTCATGGCTATAATGCAAAGTAACATTTTTCCATTTTTTCTTTGCGAATTAATGTAATTCACATTACTCAGTGTTTCCTTTAACTTTTCAACATTTTTAGTAAAATTTGATATTGTTACCTGTTTCGTATATAATTTTGAGCACTCTTCAACCGTCATTCTAAATGACAATAGTTGTTACCTTGCTTTCTTAATTACTGGTTAGAGTATAGTCTTAATTTTTAAAATAAAAATCTCACCGCAAAAATAACTTAATAATTATTTCCAAGATCACGGCTACATGCTACCTCGCAAGTGCCGCAACACTTTGTTTTTAGGTCAGCTCGCTTCAATTCCTTGTACTAATACAATTCCAGCAAACTGCAGTCCCTTAAGTTTAATTATAGGTAATCAGTAATCATTGCTGCTAAACAATATGTCACCATGGTTACCTAATCACAGTTAACCGTTTTAGGTTATTCGGTTACGATTTTGGGAAATGGTTTCTCAAAATTTGGTCAGGATTTGTTCTAACCGGTAGGTTACTAACATTACATTTTTCAACGCACTAATTTCAACTACACCTAACAGAAAATTTTTAATGGGCTTTCCTGTATGTTTGATATTTTTTTTATTTTCTTTCTCGATATGAAATATTTTCAGGAATTAATTAACGCAACCTCTATCAACCAGAAGTTGTTGTTCCACAGATCTAACGGCTCCCTTCTAGCACTACTGCCGTTCCGAGAGTGTAGAAACGAATCCAGTCTACGCCTCTGTCCAAATTAGGAGCCCAAATTTCAACCTGTCCCATAAATTCATCAAGCGGGCGGTCTTGCCCATCACGTCTTTAACGCGTCCGGCTGTTTGTCCGATTCCTCAGCCGAATTAGAAGAAAAGGACCTAATATCTGCCGAAATTCTAGCTTTGATAACGTGAAAAATGAGGGCAATTTATATCCAGCATAATAACAAATATTAACGCTGTTACCCAATATTCGGGTCCTGCGGTCACCGGCTTCGTGGAACCCCGGCCGTGAATAATTTTACAGTGTAGCTTTCGCTGCTTCGGTTATTTATGGCGTGTTTATAAAAACTGCTACAATTAACAAATTAGGCCCCATTTCTCAGATCGCTAGAAACCTCTCCTGCCCGTTTCGGAAATTGAATTTTGGCCGTTTTGAAGCTGATAAATTAGGTGTTTTGTAATTTTTCGGTTCACACATTAAGCTTTTAAAATTAATTCTCGCGGCCACGTTTGGTGCTTTCGACTGATTTGAATAACAATGAGCAACGCCTTTTAGGCTCTAGTGAACAAATGTTGAGGTATCTTGGATTTTTTGCCAACTGATATCTTTTATTATTGAATTGAATAAAGCTATGCGCTATGCTCATACAAGTATTAGAATTTTAAATCTTGAATTAGGTATACCATTCCTATACATTTTCAAACAAGCCAAGCACCTATTGCTTTATTTTGGATCATTTAGAATTATCATGGAAACAAATTGCTTTTAAAATAAAGCGATTACTTCTCACCAAAACGCGATTTTAAGTTCCAAAACGCACCATTAAAACTTGCAACACAAAAATCGCCGAATTTTTCAAAAATTGTGATACTTTAGTTACTAGTACTGACATCTACTCAATTATATATTATATTAAAAATAAACAGCAAACATTAACTTCTCCTACATGCAATAATATAACTACTGGTTATTAGATGGCGCCACAGATAAAATTTGCAGCATAGTTTAAAATATATTTAGTAGATGACGCCAAGACTGTTGAACCAGAAACCTGCAAACAAACATACAGTGTACCACAATAAATTAAATCAATCAAATTCAAAGCAATATAACGATTGAAGCAGTCAGTGGCGTAACTAAGATTTTGCTCTGGGGGGTGTTCTGGGAGAGTGATCAACCTTACAAGAAGAACTAAAAAAAATTGAGCGTACCATAAAGTATAGTTGATTTAATTTCTACAGGACTTGCGGTAGGCCTTGATTTAACATCTTGGCAGTATAGACCACCTAGTTACATTTAAGAATTTATCTTTTGCTTATTATTTGCTTATTAACCAAAAGAAGTCAGAAATAATTATTTGCTAAATAAACAACAACTTAACTTGCTTGTAAAACAAAATTGCAAAGATAATGTCTTTCCTTGCACTAACTCCAACCTATGAAAATGTTAAATGTCATTTTTGATTAAAAAATTAGTTAAATCACGGCCTACTGCAAGTCCTATAGAAATGAAGGCAACTATATTGTTTATTTATAAACAAGAAAATCATTACAATAGTAATACAGTTTATAGTAGTAATTCAAGTTTTGTTGTTTTTTTTGCTAACTCGTTTATAATTTCATCTACGTTCACCTGCAGTTCTCTGTGAATGGAGAGTCAATCCATTCGGCCGATGTTGTATTTCAGAAGTAAGTCTTAATTCTATTTTAGGAGGAGAATGATCTTTCAGCTGTTGCAGTTGACACAGGAATTGTTGCAAGGATTTCCAGCAACTTGAATATGTTTGGAAACATGTCCTTATTGCACGTAGCTAGCGCATCCAGTGCTGTTTTATATGGAGGATTTTGTACATTTTGACATTTCCGGTATAACTTGAACTCAGCAATCACGTCCGAAGGAGGTTCGTTGAGATCGGATTTTAAAAATGGTCGAGCTCGAATTCCGAATGTAATAATTGATATCCAATTATACCTACATTACTAAAATGTAATTTTAGATTTTTTGTTTAAGACAAATTTTAGTTATTCCTAAAGCCTCTGGGGGGTGTTCCGGCACCCATATCATCCCCCATAGTTACGCCACTGGAAGCAGTGTCACAATGTTTAATAAATATCTTGGTTTCGGAACATTTAGCATTGATGAACTTAGCTAAGTCGCAAAATCGTAATATAAACTTATATTTAGAGGTTGAACTTGAACCCGATATCGTAATGCAATGCAATACCTACATACTTAATTCTATCGCTAGGTTGATCATTCAAATTTAATCTTTTATGGCTTTAGTAGACATTTTGCAAACTGCCGTTCTTAGAGCCGTTTTATTCTATGACTTTAAAAATAAAATCGGTCAGTTCTGCACTTAAGTAATTTCATATACAAGTAATTAGGCGAATATTAACGACGTTGACATATTTCCTTTGGTGGTGTTTTGTATGGGTACCTACCTATTCAATTTCTGAAACAACTAATCAAAAAGTTATATCAACAGTTTTACGGTTGGTTAATTATTTTTGTTTATTATGCGAAAAAACCGACTTTCTGTCCCTTGAAGAAATGCAGAGAAAATGTATTGTGTACTTTATACAGTGTGTCCCAGGATTGATGTTACAAGAGGTGAGATGGACTAAAAATTTTTGAATTTTATTTTAAGGTTCTGGGATTCGGTCCTGCTTGGTTTGAAAAGAATTTTAAGAATATTTTCAGTTTTTGAAAAACAAGTAGGCCTTGACAGGGAAGCGAAAACTATTTTATTTTCAGGTAAACTACCCTTTTTGTTCATGATACGGCAAAATTTTCTTAAGAAAAGTTGCTCATAATGATAAATTATGGCTTTATACCAAATTTTAGAAAGATTTGTTGACTTATATTAAACTGTCATTTTTAATAAATTTAATTCGATTAATCTAAAAAATATCGGTTTAATCTAAATAGACATATCTTTCTGAAATTTTGTATAGGGCTGTAATTTATCATTCTAAATAAGTTTTCTTAATAAAAATTTGCGGTATCATGAACAAAACGGGTAGTTTACTAAGAATAAAATACAATTATCTAAAAGATAATGGTTTTTTATAAGTCGACAGATCTTTCTGAAATTTTGTATAGGGCCATAATTTATCATTCTAAACAACTTTCCTTATTAAAATTTTGCCGTATCATAAACAGAAAGGGTAGTTTACCTGAAAATAAAATAGTTTTCGCATTCCTGTCAAGGCCTACTGGTTTTTCAAAAACTGAAAATATTCTTTAAATTCTTTTCCAACCAATCAGGACCGAATCCCAGAACCTTAAAATAAAATTAAAAAATTTTTAGTCTATCTCACCTCTTGTAACATCAATCCTGGAACACACTGTATATAAAAACAAATAGTTTTTACATTTTTACCAACGTTTAACTACCTTATTTCTTAGTTTCTTTAGAAATACATTTTTATAATAATTGGTGTTTGAAAGGTTTGTTGATTTTTTTTATTTTAATTTTGTGGTTCAATTTTAAAGTCTAAACATATATAATTCTATTACAATTTTGATTTATGAATAAGTATATTTTTCTCGATTATAGGTTACTTACTTTGTGCTTCTTTGAAATTATGTGGTTATGTGTAAGAAATAACCCGAACCTAATAATAACAAATGCAGATAGAACTCAAGAATCAGTAAAATTAGCTCAGGCAGATTATAAAAATTAAATTGAAAAACTTCCAAAAGATGAAAACGCCTAGAATACGGCCGATTTGTGCGCATACTTGACACCGACCAGAGTAGAATAGGGACAGAAACTCCCAACGCTTTTAAGAGGGGGCAAAATAATAATTAAATTGCCTGGGGCGTCGGCCATTTTGATGTCGTCACAATTAAATTGCCTGGGGCTCCGGCTGATATCGTCACGTAATTAAATTTGCCATTTTGATTTCGTCATACCCATTTTTGGATTTTTATGCTAGTGCCGTTTTGGATTTTGAATTGTAGCCAGTTGTTTTAAAAGGCCATTTTCGATTTTGAATTGTCGCCATTTTGTATTTTAAATTAATCACGTGATGCTAGTGCCGTTTTGGATTTTGATTTTGCTCGCGCCATTTTTGGATTTTGAAATAGTCACGTGATGCTCTGTATATGTCACTCCACACACTTTTTCTATCACAATCGTGCTATCTCTATTGTATTCGTTGAAAGCACTTCTCTATCTTTTGTCGTACTAACTGTAACGCTGTCTTGACCGTTCTAACGTCATGTTTTATTTAAAAAACTGTTATGCTCCATGTCGGATTCGAACCTGCTGCCACCGTGTTGCGAGCCTTATAAGCTAACCACTGAGCTATAGAGGATGGTTATAACTTTCTCTTCCAAAGTCCATCACTATGCAAGCTGTTTACCTTGTCTGATTTTAATATATTGTTTTCGAAAGGAATAATATAGTAATAATCAAAACTTACAAATGCAATTACAAAAGAGCAGTTACTTTAATCAAACAATGTAAGAAATTTTAAATAAAATATTCTTATACTACATGATTTTAGTTATGACAAAACTTTAGGTTAAAATTGCTGCAACAATTATTTTCAATTAGTCTGTTTACGTCTCTGTTGTAACAAGTGTATCAAAAATGGAGTTCCACTTTTCACACCCGTTTTCAGCCATTGTGGCAGGACCCTCAAGCTTAGGCAAATCGAATTTTGTGGTTAATTTCTTAAAAAAATATGGCTAAGCTCTGCAATGTAAAATTTAAAAAAATCGTCTGGTGTTACGCTGAATACCTCTGTACACAGAATTAAGAACATTAGTAAAATTTCAACAAGGTCTCTCTAATATGGATTCTTTTGATGGATCGGAACCAGTTCTCTTAATAATTGATGATTTAATGAGTGAGGCGAACTGCTCCCTTGTTGACATCTTTACTAAGGGATGTCACCACCGTAATCTGAGTGTGTTTTTTATAACTCAAAACATATTCCATCAAAAAAGGTCAGCGAGACATCTCCCTCAATGCCATTACATTATGCTTTTTAAAAACCCCCAAGATAGAGCTCAAATAAATCATCTAGCTAGACAGATCTGTCCAGAAAATCCTCGTTTTTTTAGGACGCATATGAAAATGCAACAACTAACCCTCACGGTTATTTGTTATTCGATTTAAAACAACACACCAGACATTGCACGATACCGAACCTCAATTTTTAGACAAGATAGTGCGTGTTATATTTATATTCCAAATAAGGGATATAAAACAGCTGACACAGAGCAATTTACAATCATTCATTAGTGATGTCGCGAGACGTAATCAAGAATTCAGAATTGCTTCGTGCATTGCATAAACTAGGCCCGAAGGAACGCACTGCAATACTGAAAGTCGTAGGAGATAAACAAATTCATTGTGTTTGTGAATGTGTATATAACACTTTAAAAGGAAAAATACCTTTATCGTCTAATCAAAAATCAAAACTTGCTCGTCATAAAAATGTTCATAGGAAATTAGTCAAAGCCGGGGAGCCTATAAAAAATAGCAAAAAAAATACTGGTGCAACAAGGTGGAGCTTTTTTACCATTGATTCTGGCCCCATTAATTACTGGTGCATTGAGTTCTATTTTTAAGTAAGCAATATGGAACATGCTACCAAGATGTTGGTCTTCCCACCCGAACTGGTGCAACGTTTTAAGTCTGATGGTGATGGTGAGAAAAATATATTATCACAACTTGATAAGGAAATGCATAAAGCTTTAAAATCCAAATTAACCGATTACGATAAATGGTTGAAGTACAACCAGGTGTTGCAAAGATATCTTAATTTCACTTAACAATCACGGCAATCAATCAGAATACCAATAGAAAGTAAATCTATTTCAAACACAGCTATTTTATCTACAATACATCCTAAACAACCGAATGTAACAGAACAGTCTGCCGACTCATTGAAATATGAAGTGGAAGTTGATAACATCGAATCCGAATCGAAAAGGAATAAACAACCGAATGTGACAGACCAGTCTGACGACTAATGGAAATATGGAATGGAAGCTGATAATACCGAATTCGCTTTAGTATCTAAATTGAAGTTCTCAATACCACAGCAAAACAGTACAGTCAGGAAAACATCGAAGACACCGAAAAGGAAGCCCCATCAAACAGGATCAATCAAAAAATCATCAAGAAAGCGCCCATTAACTTAAAAAACGGCTGGAATTTTTGACTGGGAGCGTCTTAAACTTTAAAAATATTTCTATGATTTTGAACGATGTTTATTACGACCGCGACCCCTCAAATTCCTCAGGATTTTCGGGTGCAAACTCGTTAATTTCTTCTGTGAAAAATAGCCACGCTAGATTAGAGGTAGAAGACTGGCAACAAAATGCCTATACTATTTACAAAGCTGTTAGGAAAAAATTTACTAAAAACAAGTACGTTGTTAGTAACATTTTCGAATTGTGGCAGGCCGATCTCTGTGACATGCGCAGCTTAGCTGAATATAATTATGGAAATAATTTTATACTCACAGTTATACTCACAAATGACGTGTTTAGTAAAATGGCATGGGCCAGACCTCTTCAATTTAAAACTTCCGAAACAGTAATAAAAGGTTTCGTGAAATATTTACTGAAGCTGTGATAACACTCCGTTAATAAAGGATAAAGGAAAAGAATTTGTGGCTAAATCTGTGCAGAAATTTTTCAAACAGTATGATATAAATTTTTATGTTACTCAAAATCCTGATGTTAAAGCTTCTGTCCTTGAACGATTCAATAGAACGTTAAAAACCCGAATGTGGCGGTATTTTACATACGTTAACTCATACAGATACTTGGACTTACAAAATTTACTGGTTTCGTATAACAGTCGCTATCACTCTTCTATTAAGATGGTATCTTTGGATGTAAATAGTGGCAACGTACTTGAAGTGTGGAACAATCTGTATAAAAATGGCCTGGGACTTAGTAGAAAGCCAAAGTATAGAGTTAATCAACACGTGAGAATCACCAGAAGCATACGTTCGAGAAAGGCTATAAAACAAACTGGAGCGGGGAAATTTTTATAATAAAACAAGTGATTAACAGGAAACCACCTGTGTACAAAATAGTTGATTTAAATAACGAACCCATAGAGGGTGTTTTTTACGAAGAAGAATTACAACCTGTAACTTTAGATAATAAGGCTCTGTTTAAAGTTGAGCAAGTGTTAAAAGAAAGAAGCCGCGGTCGTCGCAAGGAGTATTTCGTAAAGTGGAAAATGATAACGATACGTTCAATTTGTGGCTTCCTGCCGCTGACCTACAACTAATATGAACTCCGACGACGAATTTTATCTAACTTTGTTGAGTAATAGTTCCATGAATTATTTTCCAAATAATACAACAGCTCATTTCACAACACAACTACCTAAGAGAATAAATTTGCTAGGGCGGTGGGTTACGGGGATTGCCGAAGTGCAATATCCATGCTCATTTTTGGCTGTAACAGTTTCAGAAAATCTTATATATTATCGACTAGAAACACCGGAAGAGCAAAGTGTAGAAGAAACATATAATGAGTTGAAAAAAAGCCTTGGAGAACGCTAATGCATATTTTAGAGGTGACCGCGAACAGATTTATTATAAATATAACGGTTGGCATGTGATCTGTATTCAACATGGTAACTATGAAAGCATTGATCAGATAATTACCGAAATTAACACGCACGAAATATTATTTTAAAAAATGCTGCATTTTCAATACAGCAACTTTACAAAACGAGTGTCTGTTGAAATTAATGTAGCTTTATTGACAATATTAGGATTTTCGCAACGTCTTGCATTGCAGCTTGGTTATAAACCTGATAAAAATATAGTTGAAAATCCTGTACCCAATCACCCTGTGAATATCTGGGTTGGTTTACCATCACAAATTTATTTACTGTGATATCGTGGAGCCTCAGCTGGTGGGTGATACCTTGGCTCCACTTCTACGTATTGTTAATGTCACGGCTGATAATTATAATTACGGATGTCACAAAGACTCTATATTTTCTTCAACTCATTATATAAACGTCATAAAGAGAGAATTTGAAAATCTCGAAGTCAATATAAGAACAGAGACAGGTGTAGTGATGCCATTCGAGTTTGGGACGTTGAGTTTAAAACTACATTTTAAGAGAATACAATAGATGCTGTGGATTGTCCTTATCAGAAATACTAGGCTGACCAAGCTGGCCACGGGATTGGTCTATTTACAGAAGTTCTGCTTACCAAAAGGGCCATGGCATTGGCAGCTTTCTTGGTGGAATATACCGCAGTATTTTACCTCTTTTTAAAACAGGAGCGCGAGTTGTTGGGAAAGAAGCATCAAGGGCTGGCGTCAACATTTTGGGAGACGTTGTTGAAAACCGACCAGTAAAAGAAGCATTTCACGATCGTCTACAGAAAGCCGAAAAAAGTCTCAAACCTAAGGCCGATCGCCAAATAGATACTTTAATGGAGGGTTCAGGATATAAAAGGCAGCGCGTATTGAATTACAATCAGTCTACAAGAAAAATTGCAAAGAAGAATTCAATCAAGGTTTCCCACTCTGATATTTTTACCAAGGATTAGTTTTTTCATCAATGGCGTTTTTGCATGCACATTCTTGTGAGTGCTTCAAATCTGAATTAGATTTGTTTGCTTTACCTGCAACACAAACGAGTATTGAAAATGGCAAGTGGATTTTTTACAAACCTCTTTCTTCACTTAATGACGATGAACCCATCGAATTTATTATCCTTAGAAATGGCAACGATTACATTGATTTAAGTCAGACCATGTTATATATCACAGCTAAACTTGTTAAACAGGATTATACGGCATTAACCGATAAAGACTTTGTGGGACCTGTTAATAACTGGATGCATTCCATGTTTAATCAAGTTGAGGTGTATTTGAATAAAAAATTAGTAAGACCTCCAATAATACATATTATTATGTCAAAGGACACGTTTATGTGTTAAGGGAAACTATTCATTATTTATGTCATCTGTTACTTAAGATTATGTTATCCGGGGCGCACTTTTAGAACGCCCCATTCATAAACTCTCCTAAACACTTTGCCCTTTGTTCTTAGATGGTTTCGTGGAGCAGATTTTGTCGTGTTAAAACTTCAGTCGATATTAAGCTTCGGTTCAGTCAACTCATGTAATTAGTTCGTAAGTTTTGTAACTTGTGTAATTTCAGAGTTTAATAAAACTTAATTTTTAAAAACAAGTGCTCTACAACATCGATCACAATTGGCGCTGCGAACAGGATGCTCAAACGACTCTTATAAAAAGTTTCGTTAATTTTTAAACCTTAATTGGGCATCCCGAAACCTACGAACATTTTTGAAGACTTCAACATTGCGATTCCAAGTTTGCTGAGTTACTTCGACCGTCGACGGACCTCACTTACAAACTAGCACTGGTAGAGCAACGAGGAAGGCGCTTCACCCACCTGTACCGGAAGGACTAACACCGCCGTGGAACTTCACCTGGTAATCCGCTAGGCATTCCGACATCAGGACAATGCTATTGGGAACTCTATTCTTGTAAGTGAAAAAAAAAATATATTCCTTTTAACCTAGTGATATACAAGTGATCGTTTAAATACTTTTTATGAATAACGATAGAGATCGTTCAAGATCACCTTTGAGCCGTGCTAATTCAATCGGTCTAAATTCCTCAATTGAAGTTGGCTTATCCAAGTCAAGCAAAAATGGCTGTTAATTTTACTTAAATTAATTTAGCTAAGAAAATGATTCCTCAGTATGAGAGCGGTCGTAGAAATTTATCGTATTTCATACAGCAAAGCGAAAAATTCTTTGAAATTTATAGAAACATAGAAAAAGGCCAGGAAATGTGAAGTTTTAATAGGCTTTTATTTAAGATGTGTTGTGCGAAGTTAACTGGTGTAGCTAGGGACACTTTATTTCCAATTGTAAAACATAGAGCTCACTAAAAACCTCTCTTTTAAATCGTTTCGGAGATCCTAGGAATGAAGGTTTGTTAGAAAACGACCTAATTACCTGTCATCAATTATTAAATGAAAATTACGAACAATACTACAAGAAGATAAAATATAAACTGCAACAACTATTAGAGCATATAAGTATTCGCGAAGACAAAGAAGCTCTGAGGGACTATAAAGTAGATATGTTTTATCAAAAGGCTTTAGATACATTTAAGGTCGGTTTATTAGAACCATACCGTTCTTTTATTTCATATAAAACGGTAACTTCTCTAGAAGACTGTTTACTCAAACTTAGAGATTATGACAACTATAAACAACAAGTTAGTTTTATGAATTTCGTTAGGAGATAAAACCCCAGCTAAAAACAATCAGAAGCAGTTAGATTTTCATAAGAATCAAAAACCAAAATTTCCATTTAATCAGTCCACTACTTTCTCATATAATCAACAACCAAATTTTGCCGTCAGTAATTATCCAAATAAAAATCAATTCCCGAGGGAACCAATTAATATTCAAAGTAGACCTATACATAGGAATTTTCCAACAAATTCTCAGGTTTTAAGACTAAACCGGCTTCACAGAATACCAACAATTATAACCCAACCCCGATGTCCATATCAACAAATAACACAGTCAAACCCTCTGTAGGTACGACGAATAATTTTAGAAATCACTTCCAAGCCACGGGACCGCGTAACTTCGTTTCAGAAGAACTATATAACCTTGAGACCCCTGACGAATTAACTAATGATTATATTAATCCCGAAAATACCGAAGGGTACGAACATTCAGACAATTTTCAAGATTTCTCAGAATCAGAATATTACGAAGAATCCGAAAATTTTCAGATAGAAGCCTCGGAAAAATAAATCTCGACTTAAACGCCCTTAGCAGTAAATCCAAATTACCCTTCATTATAATTCCAGAATTAGATTTAAAAATATTAATAGATAGTGGTGCATCCAACTCGATTCTAAATCTGGGGCCCGCATATAAGTACTTTCAAGAGTTTTTCTTCAAACAACCCTTTAGAGTCAAAAGCTTAGGACAAACTATTACAGATGAAAATAATGTTTCATATCCCATTTTTAAGGAATTTGGCATTAACAATAATATAAACTTTCATATCATAAAATGGCACGAGAGATTCGTCGCCCTAATAGAAAGCGAGGACTCCAAACGGCTTGGCGCGAAAATAGACTATAATGCTCAAAATTTAGAGATAGAAACTGTTTTAATTCTTTTTATCTTGACTTAAAACCGCTTAATAAAATTATAAACTTAATTATAAACCGTTTAAGCAATATGTCAGTAAAAGTATTAAAATTCCAGTTAACATAGAACAGGGACACGTTCTTATTCCAGAATTAAAAATAGGAAATGTCCATATCCCCGAATCAATAGCTACTTCAAAAGATGGATTGTGTCACATACCTTTAGATTACGATTTTAATACGGAAATAAATTTTCTTCAACAAATAGAAGTAGAACCCCTTACAAGTTTGGAAACTACTGAAAGATTACAGGGAAACTATCCTGAAACTAATGATTTAACTTTATCCGAACTTATAGGAACATCTCATTTTAACATGGAGGAAAAAACCGAAATGTTAGCTCTTTGCAGAAAATATAGGGACGTATTTTATAACGAGAATTGCAACTTAACCTTTACCAATGCAGTAAAGCATAAAATTAGGACATCAGACGACGAAGTAGTTTTTTGTAAATTTTTTAGGTACCCCTACCAATTAAAAACGGAAATTCAAAACCAAATAAAAAAACTCTTAGATAATAAAATAATTAGACCTAGCATATCTCCATATAGCTCACCTGTATGGATAGTAAAAAAAAGGCTGACGCTAGTGGAAAGAAGAAATGGCGTTTAGTCATCAACTTTAGGAAAATAAATGAAAAAACTATAGAGGACAAGTACCCGATACCAAGAATTGAAGACATTCTCGATAGTTTAGGGAAATGTACTTACTTTTCTACCTTAGATCTCGCGCAAGGGTTTCATCAGATTGAAACGGATCCTCAATCCATTGAGAAAACGGCTTGTACAGTAGAGAACGGTCATTGGAAGTACGTCCGTATGCCCTTTGGTCTTAAAAACGCCGCTAGTTCGTTTCAACGGGTTATGGATATTGTATTGAGGGAATATTTACATGAATTTTGCTTTGTTTACATGGATGACGTAGTCATCTTTTCAAAATCCCTTTAGGAACATATGTTGCACGCCAAGAAGATCTTTGAAAAAGTAAGACATTATAACTTAAAAGTTCAGCTTGATAAATCAGAGTTTTTACGCAAAGAGGTTGGATTTTGAAGACATGTCGTTACTCCCGATGGAATCAAACCTAACCCTAATAAAATAAAAGCTATAAAAATTTACCCTCTACCGTCAAAGAGATTAGAGCCTTTTTAGGTTTGGTAGATTATTATAGGCGTTTTATCTGCAATTTTGCTAGGATTGTACAACCATTTACGAAATGTTTGAAAAAAGGTGTCAAAATTAATGCTGACCACTCAAATTACTTGCAAGCATTTCATCACTGTAAAGAATTGTTAGTCAACGCTCCCATATTAAGTTACCCTGACTTCGATAAGACTTTCTGCCTAACGACTGACGCTTCTAACGTAGCTTTAGGAGGTGTTTTATCCCAAAATAACAAACCTATAGCATTTTATTCGAGAACATTAAACAGTGCAGAGAAAAACTATTTCACCATAGAGCGCGAATTGTTAGTAGAAAACACTAAGCATTTTAGACCGTACCTTTATGGAAAACAATTTATAATAGAAACAGACCATAAACCGTTTTTTTGTGGTTATTTTCTCTCAAAACACCGAATTCTAGATTAATTAAATGGCGCTTGAGATTAGAGGAATTTGATTATAAAGTGGAGTATAGGAAAGGAAAGGAAACTTTAGTAGCCGATGCCCTTTCAAAGATAGAAATAAACCTCAAGGAAGTAGTAGACCCCGAGTTAGACTTAGATTTATTGTCAATTCTCCCGAACATAGATGAGGAGGTAGAATTGCCCAATAATGACGCAGACGATATACTTACTAATAATGACGTTAGGATTGACGAACAAGAAAGCGATACCATAAATACTCAGCATACGTCAGTAGAGAACCCAGTATTCAGTACTAAGAACGCCCCGCCCCATTCATAAACTCTCCTAAACACTTTGCCCTTTGTCCTTAGATGGTTTCATGGAGCAGAATTGTCGTGTTAAAACTTCAGTCGATATTAAGCTTCGGATTAGTCAACTCATGTAATTAGTTCGTAAGTTTTGTAACTTGTGTAATTTCAGAGTTTAACAAAAATTTAAGTTCTCTATAACATCTAGTGATGTAAAAAACGCGTTTTTTTAAATCGAATAAAAACCTAGAAAAAAAACAGAAAAAAACGTTTTTTTTGTTTTTTATTCATTTTTGTAATTGGCGGCATGTTTTGGTAGGTACCCACCCCTATTGGAAGTTGCTTTAAGCTGGACCCAGCTCTGAAACTGTCGACCTGATCGACGAATCAAGTTACGTTAGCGATTCATCAGACAGTGACATGGGCGACGTAAACTGCATGGATACTGACTCCGAGTCAGTTGAGGAGTCAGCCATGTCTGTTAGAGAGCAATTTCTGCATTATTATAATTTCTACAGGGCGTTAGGGAAGTCGACGGAAACATTTCTAGCGGTGAATCCTTGTCCCAAAATATGATGATTTAACTCAACTTACCTATAAACAAAGTTGCTGAGTTTAGCGGCTAGAGGGCTTTAAAAATTATTAATAATAATAATGGTGAGGCACTAACACCCCATGAAGGAGCTTGGCCTGCAAGGCGGAAGGTCAGAGCTTCCATATTCTCGCTCTCACACCCGGCTGTCGCGTGCCAAATTCATGACACGTGGTGATGTGGTGAGCATCACGCATTAGACAACCGCATTATTACCCATTATTCCTTCGAACGCAGGTCCCCAATTATTTAAAGCGACTAGCTTTTTTAAATGTTTTAACCCCCTGTATAATCACTACCAATTTTTTTTCTGGGCAGTTACTTAAATTTAGAAGCTATTCACTCTCTTAAAAAAATTTTGTTGGGTAAACGGTTTAGCCACAAAAAATATTTTCTAAATCTCTACAAAAGCCTAGTGCTAAGTTAAAATTACTGATTCAGCCTTGTAGGGATTTAGAAAATATTTCTTGTGGCTAAACCGTTTACCCAACTAAATTTTTTTAAGAGAGGAAATAGCTTATAAATCAAAGTAGCTATCCATAAAAAACATTAGATGGATAATTAATTGTGACAAAGTTTTTAAACACCCTGTAATTTTTGAAATTAGGGTTTCTGCCACAAAATGCTTAAGTTTACTGGTAAAAACGCATGGCCAAAAAATGAATAAAATCCATCAACGATTTTTCAACTTATTTGAAAAAAATTAAAAAAGCTAATCATCTTTAAAGCCCTCTAGCGGCTAAACTAAGCAACTTTGTATATAGGTAAGTTGAGTTAAATCATCATATTTTGGGCCAAGGATTCACCCCTAGAAATTTTTCAGTCGACTTCCCTAACACCCTGTATATCCGCTTTGGCTATGTTTCTATTTTTCTTTAGAAATATTTGCTTTTTTTTGTTATTATAAATTCTATAATTCACTTTACCTACGAAATGTATAATTTTTATTTAAAAATATGTTTTTTGTTTTTCCAAACAAATTACTTGTTGTTATTCACTACACTTTAATTCTGAAAAAAAACGCATTAATAAAAAACCAGACCGCTTGGTTTTTTTAACAAAAAAAACAGGTTTTAAAAAAATACGAACGGTTTTTTTAGGTTGCATCACTAATAACATCGAACATAATTATATGCATACCGTTCTTTTATCGAGACTTTGGAGAACTACGGCGACTCTGCTAAATCATTCCATTTAACTTGTTCATTATGGTACACCGACACGGCCGGTCAAATGGATGTCATCACTACGGCTAATGCAGGTCCTGTAAAACGTCAATTTTTTACGGCCTCAAGCAAACACGTTGAAATGATGGGTCACGTGCATTCAGATTTATTTAACCAAGAAAAATGTCTGATCAACGGTGTTGAAATGAAGGCTAAGTTTGACCGATCCAGATATTCTTTCAATTTAATGGCCGCCGAGGGATCTACATTCAATGTGAAAATTAGTGATGCCAGTCTACTCGTAGAAAAAATGAAAATAAACCCATCCATACTATTAGCACACACCAAAACTTTGGAAACTACGTCAGCCAAATACCCAGTTACGCGAACTGACATTAAAGTTTTAACCATTCCGTCAGGATTGCAAAGAAAATCTTTAGATAATGTATTTCTGGGGCAGTTACCGAAACGCTGCATTGTATGTTGTTTCGTATCAAATAGAGCGTTTAATGGTCATTATGCTTCGAACCCCTTTAATTTTAATAATTATAAAATCAATTATTTCTCTCTATACACTGACGGCCAACAAATTCCTTCAAAACCTCTTCAGCCTGATTTAATAAAAAATGGAACATTTGTACAAGCTTACCACTCATTATTCTCGGGGTCAGGTATTCATTTTCTCGATAATGGTAATGCAATAAAGCGTGCAGAATACCCACACGGCTTTTGCCTGTTCGCCTTTGATTTAACACCTGATTTAGCTGCAAATGCCACTACACACTGGAACCTTCTTAAAAACGGATCTCATCGTCTTGAAGTAGGGTTTGATGAGGCCTTATCAGAAACAATTAATTGTTTGATTTATGCGGAGTTCGACAATGTTGTAGAAATTGACAATCACAGAAATGTGATAGTGGATTTCAGCAGTTAAAAACACTACAACAGCTTGTTAAAATTTAGTTGTGCTCAAGTATGGACGTTGCATTCCTAGACTTGCAAGATCTTCGATGTGAAAATACAGTTTATTCTGAAAGAAGTAGCTGTTATCTCTGCGGATGGTAATCATCTAGCAATTTTTGTTTTAAAACCCCCTGAAAAATTTGTAAAACTGCCTTATAACGTCAAAAAAAGAAGTAAAGTACCTGGAACATAAACATCACGGACTAGACTGGTCTTCTGGATCAGTAAACTTTGACGATTTTTAAATAGAACTCACAAGACCTCTCAAAAAATTTGAAAAAGTATACGTCAAAGGTAAAGGAAACAGCAGAGTTCTAAGTTTTCTGAATAAAAACGTCGTGAATTTGGAGGATCTGCAGTGTCCATCTTCAAAAAGTTTGAAAAAAAGAACTACATCAGTACGTTGGCTCAACCACAGTATTCTTTCACCTGTCTGTGCATTGGAAAACATCCTAATTTTGTCAAACTGGTGGTGTAATGAATACAAGGGAAGTTCTAAAAGTACTGCAATCAATACCGAGTCCCTTGATTGTGCAACGACATGTTTCTGCCTGTGATCAGCTGCCTACAAGAATATCAAGGCCGGCTGCCGTTATTCGTAATACAGATACTTCATATAGACCTGGAGAGCACTGGAATGCTGTGTATATAGATGTGAATGGTTATGGGGAATATTTTGATTCATTTGGACGAGCTCCTACCGGTTATCACTTAAAATTTGTAGGAGCCTTGGCGTCGCGTCATGGAAACCAACATAGTTTAGTTTTTAGTTGATATTGTCATTCTGACATAACGCATGTATTAGTTACTGAATAAATATTTTGAGTATACTACGTTCAGTATCTACAGTGGTGACACCGACGATGTCAGAAACAAGGCAATCTCATGAGGATGAGGAAAATGGCACTGCACCCTCCGAGACAGCAGCTGATAGCACTGCTGTCGCACGTGTCGCGGTCAAGCCGCCTCCTTTTTGGCGAGAAGATCCAGCTCTTTGGTTTGCACAGCTAGAAGCACAATTTGCTACAGCTGGCATCACAACGGAACTGACAAAATTCCATTACGTTGTAGGTTCCATCGACACCTCTGTCCTCGCTCAGGTAAGCACATTTGTCTTGACCTCGCTCCCCTACTCCTCAGCCATCATCGACAGGTCGAAGCACACGGTACTGCTGGTATCATCTGAAGTTTGGCAACCGGGCCCGCCAATGCAAACCACCTTGTGAATTTCCTATTCAGGGAAACGGCAGACGTGGCCGCAATTAGAGGCAAATGCTGCCACGCACCCTAGTCGCCTCATTGTACACGACCCGACCACCCAGTTGTCATTTCTCATTGACACTGGAGCAGATGTATCAGTAATTCCTCCAACGAAACGTAATTTGCCGGTAGATTCGTATCGCCTCTATGCCGCCAACGGCTCGGTGATCAAGACCTTCGGACAGAAAACCTTGAAAGTTGGACTAGGCCTTCGTAGACTATTCAAGTGGACCTTCATTATGGCCGATGTGACTAAACCTATCATCGGAGCCGATTTTTTAGAAAATTTTGGTTTGTTAGTCAACCTCAAGAACCGCTGTCTTATTGACCGACTAACTTCTGACCGTTCACTGTGTTCTGTCGTCGGCAGTCCAATTCCCAGCATCAAGACCTTCGACCAGCATATAACGTACCACGATATTCTCTGTCAATTCCCGGCTATAACACGACCACCAGAAATCGTCCCTAAAGTAGCAAAGCACACAACAACGCATTACATCATTACTAAAGGGCCACCGGTGTTCGACAGAGCTCGTCGGCTTGCTCCAGATAAACTTGAGGATGCTAAAAAAGAGTTCCAGTTCATGATGGATGCAGGGATCTGCCGCCCTTCCAAAAGTACATGGGCAAGTCCATTGCACATGGTTCGCAAGAAAAATGGTACCTGGAGGCGTTGCGGAGATTTTCGTCGTTTAAATGCCGCAACAGTCCCTGACCGCTATCCTTTACCACATCTCCAAGACTTTTCGCACTTGCTACAAGGTAAAACTATCTTTACTACGCTGGACTTAAATAGAGCATATCATCAGATTCCAATTCAAGAAGAAGACATTCCTAAAACCGCAATAATTACACCATTTGGATTATTTGAGTTTGTAAAGATGGCGTTTGGGCTCAGAAATGCTGCTCAGACAATGCAACGCTTTATGCATGAGGTTCTGGGAAATTTATCTTTCGTCTTCGTGTACATAGACGACGTGCTCATAGCCTCCCGGGATGAAAACGAACATCGAAAGCACTTGATACAGGTTCTCGAACGCTTAGATCACTTTGGCATGACAATTAACATAGCCAAATGCCACTTTGGACAGAAGGAGGTGCCCTTTCTCGGTCACTGGGTCACTGCGGTAGGGATTCAACCGCTACCCAAACGCGTAGAAACCATCTTAGAGTACAAACAACCTTCTACGATACATGAGCTTCGTCAGTTCCTCGGCATAATAAATTTTTATCGCCGCTTCCTTCCCCAGGCAGCTTATCATCAAGCTGTTTTGAATGAATATTTAAAGTCATCACGGAGGAAAGACAACAGGAAGATTGTTTGGACGGATGCTGCTTTTGCAGTTTAACAAATGCAAGGATGACCTCGCTTCTGCAACACTCCTAGCACACCCGTCGACCAGTTTCCGTCTTGGCTTGTCCGTCGATGCATCAGATTTGGCAGTAGGAGCGGCGCTACATCAGCTTCACAACGGGAGTTGGCAGCCACTCTGGTTCTTTTCGAGAAAACTCAAGCCTGCGGAGCAGCGGTACAGCACATATGATCGTGAGCTTCTAGCTGCTTACTTGGCTGTAAAGCACTTTCGGCATATGGTTGAGGGCAGAGAGTTCACGCTGTTCACTGACCACAAACCCCTCGTCTATGCATTTTCGCAGAAAGCTGACAAATGCTCCCCGCGTCAACTAAAACATCTGGATTATATCGGGCAGTTTTCCACTGATATTCAACATATCTCAGGTCAGGATAACATCGTGGCCGACACGTTATCGAGGCTTTGCACCATCGAGATACCATCCCATATTGACCCAGAGACCTTGGCTGTGTCTCAAGGGCAAGACGAAGAGTTATCCCACCTGTTACAATCGAAGAAGACTTCCCTCAAGCTTGAAGTCGTCCTGTGCAATGACTGTGAGTTGTATTGTGATACCTCCACGGATCGCGCTCGTCCTTATGTACCTCTTACACTACGAAGATCACTTTTCAACAGCTTACATAACCTGTCTCATCCTGGCATTCGTAGCTCGGTCCGTTTGGTGCGGCGCCGATACGTATGGCCATCGATGAACTCTGACTGCCGCACCTGGGCCCGCAACTGCGTCCAATGTCAACGCAGTAAGGTTGGTCGTCATACACAGGCACCCTTGGACAAGTTTCCACTAGCGGAATATCGTTTCGACCACGTCAACATCGATATAGTCGGTCCACTTCCACCATCAGAAGGTTTTCGCTACATTCTAACATGCATCGACCGGTTCAGTAGATGGCCTGACGCTTTTCCAATGACTGATATGTCGGCAGATACCGTAGCGAAGAGTTTCTTCGGGAACTGGATATCACGCTACGGCGTTCCTTCCCGGTTAACATCAGATCAGGGCAGGCAATTTGAATCTGAGTTATTCCGGTCTCTGGCCAACCTGTTAGGAGTCACTAAGTTCCGCACTACACCTTATCATCCAGCTAGCAATGGAATGATTGAGCGCTGGCACCGCTCACTAAAAGCAGCTCTCATGTGTCATGCTCCACGTCCGTGGACTCAGGTTTTGCCAACTGTACTCCTTGGATTACGCACCGCCGTGAAAGAGGATTTTGGATGCTCATCAGCCGAGCTCCTCTATGGTACAACGCTGCGGCTTCCTGGCGACTTATTCGAACATTCAAGAGTATTTCACGGCTATGGTAATGAATATGTGGACAATCTACGCCGTACTATCAGGCTATTAAAGCCCACTGCAGCCGATCACGGAATAATGAAAACTTTTGTGCACAAGAATCTTGCTACATGTACTCATGTTTTCATCCGCTCAGATGCTGTAAAACCTCCACTAGAACCCCCATTTGAAGGACCCTTCCGTGTGCTGAGCAGAATGGGCAAAGTCTTCAAGCTGCTAGTTAAAGGATTAGAAAAGAATATCAGCATAGACAGACTTAAACCGGCATTTTTGGAAAGTCAGTCCATTATCACAATATTATTAGCACCTCCATCTGTTTCACCAACTGCCCCTATTCCACCAACTACGTCTACCGCTAAAGCTGCTCCTGACACTCCAACCAAATCTGTTGTTCCTGTTCCCTCTACTTCCCGGCCCCATCGTACTCGTCAACGTCCCGTGCGTTTCTGTACGTACACCGCTGTCGCTAGGGGGCAGCACTGTAGGAGCCTTGGCGTCGCGTCATGGAAACCAACATAGTTTAGTTTTTAGTTGATATTGTCATTCTGACATAACGCATGTATTAGTTACTGAATAAATATTTTGAGTATACTACGTTCAGTATCTTCAAATTTATACATCAAAACTCAAAAAGTTGGTTTTATAACTCTAAAATATTGCAAGATTTTAGTTCCAACGTTTGCGGTTTGTGTTGCTTAATGTATTTATATTTTAGAATGAATAATGTGTCTGTGATATATTTCATAAGTTTGTTTGGAAATAATTTAGTTTGTAACGACATTTATGTAAATAACCTTTACGCACAGTATTTTATCATGTTAAACTTATTCAACTTTATTTAGTTTTGAAATAAAACAAATATTTTATATTAGGAACATATATTGTTATTAATGTGTAAGTGAATAAATATGTATACATATACTAATAAATTAGACACTATTTTACAATCTTTAACTCTTTCATTTCAAATTACGTTACACCGCAATACAATGATAATAGGTTCAAATCCGACTTAGAGCAGCCAAGTTTTTTTTTAAATATAGGCAACACTTCAATCAGCTTACATAGTAGTGATGTACTTCGAAAGAAAAACTTATAACCATCCTCTATTGCTCAGTGGTGAGTGTATAAGGATCGCAATACGATGGCAGCCGGTTCGAATCCGGTATGGAGCATAACAGTTTTTAAATAAAATATGCCTTTAGAACATTCAAGGCATAACCTTACAGTTAGTTCGACAAAGATAAGCGAATGCAAGAGAGAGATAGCATTATTGTGAGAGGGGAAGTGCGAAGCGTGACGTATACAGAGCAACACTTCAAACGGCTAGCAATTGTAGTAATGGACGTCCAAAGAGTAAGTTATAACAAGTCTCTATAGCTCAGTGGTGAGTGTATAAGGATAGCAATACGATTGTAGCAGGTTCAAATCCGGCGAAGACCAGAAAATTTTTAAAATAAAATATGAGTGACTAATTCAAAATCCAAAAATGGCGCGAGCAAAATCAAAACCCAAAACGGCACTAGCATCAAAATCCAAAATAGCCGCTTAAAACAAAATGGCGACAATTCCAAATCCCAAACGGCAAATTAAACAAAATCCAAAACGGCACTTGCATCAAAATCCAAAAATGCTTGTGACGACATCAGCCGGAGCCCCAGGCAATTTAATTGTGACGACATCAAAATGGCCGAAGCCCCAGGCATTTTAATTCATTATGTCCACAGGGCTTAATCAATTAAAAGTGGGGGGGGGGGGTTTCTGTCTCCATTCTACAGAACAGCTTCAGCTCTACGGTTTTTCTTAAAAATGTAAACCTACCCTCTTACCTTTGATCGACCGATTTGCGCTTCCTTGTGATCTTAATACTCGTAATAGGTCTTTTTAATATCCTGTTGATTAGGTGACACTGTTATAGTTCAAGTACCTTCGGTTCTTATCTGAAGAATTACTTAATAATCCCTTACAGTAATTATTTATTTACTATTTTGTAACAGTTTCTTTGAAAGCCAATTACTTCGACACGAAGTGTACGAATTATTGAAATTCCCTCATATCGTAAACCACTCTGAGTCAAATATTTCTAAAATTTGTGTCAACCGACTAATGAACCCACTTTACCAAATCTCCGTCTCGGCTGTGCGAATCTTTGGTAAACCCCAGCCCACTAGATCTCTATCTCGTATTAGGGGGTGCCCAAACGGGCTGTGCGGTGTACGTATGTTAGTACATGTACACAATTCCGGTCGTCAGGAACCTTCCTGAAGTCTTGGATCGTTTTCATACTATAGGTTCTCCGAAAATGAAGGCAACATCAACTTTTGAGGTATGGTCGAAAGCAATCCCTTTTTTTTTATACTAGAGAAACAGATGCTGACTGTCGAAGTATTCTTGCAAAACACCGAAGAGCGGTTTTCTTGGGTATATTTTTACCGTATATTTTTATATTATAAATTTATTCACACATAATTATTCCATTGGAATATTATTGGAGGGGAGGGCCGTGTGTTTTATATATCAATTATAGTTTTCGTATGAAATAGTATATTGTATGTTAAGAGCTGAAAGTGCATTCTTGCCGCTTGCGCATGAATATTGCTGGTTGAGACGAAGTCGAAACCAGCAATCATTCAAAAGCGGCAAGCGCACTTTTAGCTCGAAACATACATACTATTTTTTCGACGACTGAGCATATTATTAAAGGAAAATATCAAATTTCGTTTTATCGCAAAAATTAATTGACAATCAAGTTAACATTACTCGCGCAGTCTATATGACATGTGACGCGATTATTTCCACAAATGACGGGCGTTGTCAAGGAAACATTCGGACGTGGCTACCTATTTTGTTAACGCGGAAACCCAAAACGCTCGGCGAGCGGCAAAAAGATGAAAACGCAAGCTCAGCGGCAAATGCCAACTTTCTGTTGTCAAATGACAGTGAGAAAAATCTACTTTCGAAGTCAGTCGTCGAAAAAAAAATATATAAGGATGTTTCAATTCGTTGGGGTTGTGTAACAGAAAAACTGAAAAGTGTCGAGGCAGCATCATCATGGAAAACAACAGACTAATTAGAGAAGCCGATCATCTGTGTAGCCCTAGTGTTGCAGCAACAGAAGTGTAACAGTGTATTTTCATGCTAGAAAAACAGCTAGAAAAGACGATGATGATTTTCCGATCTCAAAGATTCGTCAGGATGAGTTTCAAAAATTGCACCATCAAGAACTGGATTTCGTGATAGAAATACCAAAATGTTCTTTAGTGAACAGTGGTTTGAACGATTGTAGAAAACGTGCACATGACCTGCAGAGAGATGCCCGCTACAGGATCGGAAATATTTCCAGAAGAAACGATAACAATGAGAGACAAAACGAAATTTCTGTTTATCGACAAGAGCACTCCCTTTGGGGACAAACCTTGGTATTTGCTAGCAACAAAGCTCGGCAGATTTTAGCTAACAGCAAGACCACGATATTTATGGATGGAACATTCAAAAGCTGTAGTAAACAATTCAGTCAAATATATACCACTCATGTCGATATTGGTAGCGCAGCAGATGAGACAAATGCAATTCTATAGAGCGTCTCAGGGTGACAAGACAGTGTGGAGAGCATAACGAATGCTTTCCTTGGGGAATTTCGCTCCGACGTTGCCAGTCCTATGCAACGCGCGATGGAATAAGTTGACTGAAATAAACGAAAACCAGAAGTGCCCAATAAGTTCTCACGTAAAATTTTAATTAAGAAAGCATCATTTGTAGTTCAGATTAATCAGTTTGAGGAAGTATAATTTGTAATTCAGAAACCATTATTTCTACAGGGTGATTTATAATAGGTGTCACAAACTTTGCCATCTTGTTCGGGAAGTAATTTTAAGATAAAAATGTTATATGGACATAGGTCATATTCCAATTAGTTACAGAACTACAACAGATTAAAATTTTATTGAATCAGTAATGGTAATTAAAGAACAATTTTAAAACATGAGTAAAAAAAATTAAATATGAGCTATGTCCATATGACATTTTTATCTTAAAATTACTTCCCAAACAAGATGGTAAAGTGTTTTACACCTACTATAAATCACCCTGTATAGAAGATTACAAATAATTAATAAATATCTTATCATTTTTTAAACTGAAATAATTTACTGCACATCGGAATTGACTTATTTACTTGCGAGAATTAAATATTATTGTAAACAAAATTAAATCTTTGGTTTAATGTCTGCTGTATGCATCAAATTGGTTCTTAATTACAGCTATAATGAGGGTAACAAATTTGTACTTCCAAAAGTTTGAGTGATTCATGACTACTTTCTAATGCAAAATAAATTAATAAGCCATTAGGGTAATTTTTGTACAAAATATGTTTAGTCTTCATCTGTTCTTAGAGCCTGTTGACATTTTCCAGTTGCGATTATTTTTATTATTGCTTTTATTATTATTTATTGTTGTTTTGACCGCTCAATGGAAGAAATTGTTAAATGGAAACGGCGACAATCTTTGCAAGTTTTAGAAAAGCAAATACTAATGAATCTTGTCAGTTACCATTTAAATCAGACTAACGATTCGATATCCTATATAATAAAAAAAAGTGTCCGAAATGAGTGGCGTTAGCGAAATAGTTATTTATCTAACAAGTTCGGGAAGTTAATTTTCCCGAATGAGCATTTTGTTTGCAGCACGACCGAAGGGAGTGCTGCATGTAGTGCGAATTCGGGAAAATTCTTCCCGAAAGAGGTAGGTACAATGTTTTTTGTAACGAATAACTCAAAATATTTGAAAAAGTTAAAAAAATATTATTTAGTGTTTTACAACTTTACTGAGTTGGCAGCACAAATTACTAAATTTTTATACGTATCCTAGCACCTGTTAGCTTTTGTTGACGTTTACAGCGCCCCTGGAACACACAATTGCCATAGTTTTTGTGGGAAAGTAAAAAACACCCCGGTGCGGGAAATAGCTATTTACGTTATTAGACCGGTAGCAACATTTTTATGGCCGCGCCAATACTTTACAGGTTGAGCCCGTAGGGCGAGACCTGTATGTTTGGCAAGGCCATAAAAATGCTACCGGTCGTGTATCGTATAAGATTTTTTAGGATACGAGTCCGGTAGATAAAATTTACCGGCCGGTAGTTCTACTACTGGTCTAGGCCGGTAAATTTTATCTACCGGACTCGTTTGTAACTATGTAAACGCTAGTTACCAATGCAGTATCCTAAAAAGTCATTTTCGGCGCATCGGGAATGACCGGGAAATATGAATTTTGAAATCATGAGTGCAAAAAAAAGCTTTACATCGTGACACAAGAGTACACTTCACCAGCTGGACTACTTCCTCCAAGCGAAAGGCCAAAAAAGCGCAAAATTATAACATCCCGTGAAAACAAATACGACGGAGAAATGAAGAGTGAAATTCGCAGAATAGTGCACCAGTTTTATCGGGAAAAAATACCGCCTACAATAAATTCTGTGTTAGCTGCAGTAAATGGCATGCAAATTTGCCTAATTTTTCGGGCGCAACAATGCATCGCATACTGAGTGAGATGAACTTTGTGTATGAAAAGCGTAGCAGAAAATCTATTTTAATTGAAAAAAAGCAAAAAATAATCTCTTGGCGTCATCGTTAGTTACGCGAAATTCGTAATAATCGTGAAATTGGATACAATATCGTGTATTTGGATGAATCGTGGGTAAATATTAGACATAGTGTATCGAAAGAATGGGTCGATAAATCGATTAAATCGCATCGGTATGCATTTATTCGTGGATTGACCACATGTTTGAAAGTTCCTACAACTCGTGGTCCACGATTTGTCCTGTTACATGCAAGATGCACAAGACGATGTCACACTAACACCCCGGTAATTTGTGCAATCTCGGTTGTTTCTCTCTTTAAATATAGAAGTAATATATGCCATTTGCCATTCTTGGGGTACTGTTTTCACCTTTAATCAAACAACCACTAAATATATCTACTAGTACTTCTACTACTACCGATGGTTTTTTCTTGATCAACGCTATCGAAATACCTCCTGGACCTGATGATTGTCCATTTTCATAGTTTTTACTACTCTTTTCACCTCGTCTATTGTTATTCTATTAATTTATGTCTTTTGGTTTGTAGTTCTTTGCTGATTATTTATTGCTTTGTATTCCTCTCTGTCTTCTGTTAACAGGTTCTCATAGTACTTTTCCATTGGTTAATTCCAATTAATTTCATTTTAGTTGCATTTTTTCTATTTTGTCTTACGTTGTTAATTGTTTCCATGCCTCCTTTGACTGCTTCTTTTCTTTTATTTCTTTCTCAATCTTTTCCCTCCGCCATTACTTTTTATTTTGACATTTCCTTGATGTTACAACTCCCAGTGCTTCTCTTGCGGCTTGATGGATAAATTCCTTAAGTTGCCAGTATCTTTCTTCTACGTTTCTAATACACGGATTGTTTAGTTCGCTTGCTAACCGCCACTGATGTAAAAATTTGATCGATTCCTCGGATAACGATTTTATATTATATTTCGCATCCCCTATAACTTCATGTATTTCCTAGTGTTGTTGTGTGTCTTCTTTTTTGTTTTGAATGGGAAGAACAATTTCCCACGTAATAATAGATGTCGGTACCGTATTCTGCTTCTCTACATATTCTTATATTCTGGGTTTTAATTTTTGAATTGTATTTCATAATCAGATAATCTATAATAGATTTTTGACCACGGGTGGCTAAGATGCATGTATATTTATGGATAGCTTTAACATGAGCACACATGTAATGAGAGCCGCTCTTCCCCATTCGTTAGACAGGGGCTCAATTAAAAATTTTATCACATGTGAGTAACGCCCTCGGACCTCGCGTGCAATTTCTCAAGGAGCAGAAAAGCAAGCAATTCCAGCCTTTTCATTTTTTTGGCTAAATAAAAACAGCATCCAGCAGAAACCCAAATAAAACGCCTCAAATAAAAACGAACGCCGACAAAGACCAGCGGCCGCGTAAACATTTAAGAAGCACGCAAAGCCGAAAATGCAAATTCAGCTACAGAATGCGGGTTACCGACCGCTGCCCCCTCAACGCACAAAATAAATCGACTTAAGCTTTCCATTCAAAGGATTAGCCATGTAAATAAGAAAGCGAAAGTGTAATATATCCCTGAACGCGTCTTTTTACAAGGAAGACGAGGGGCAACCTTAAAAAAGCCGCCGCGATTAATTCACAATGATACGGCACAAAATAGTTAAAATAACAAATTATTTTCCACTTGAGACCAAATTTCAATCCGGGAGGATCGCAGAGGGGTGGAATGCCTTTAAAAGAAGAGAACGCCTCAAAAACGATATTTGATTGACCATTGGTCTTGGATCAACTTTCTCTCTTCTCCAGGGCTAGCACTCCAGTAGCCCTGGAGAAGCTCAACGGCACCGACGCCGAAACCTGCAGCTAAGAAAGCTGCCGCATACACGCCGCTCACAGAAAAATAGATTTGATCGATTTTAATCTCGAGTCAAACAACTCCTTCTGCTCGACCCTTGGTCGCAGAGGCAAGACTCCTCCGCCAGGAACGCCGCCTAAGCCACAGCCGCTGCCGCTCCCATTCAAGGAAACCCGCAGCAATCAAAAAACGCCACCGCAGTCTGCTTCTACGGTCAGCCTCCATAGAGGAGAATCGCCATCGCCCAGACGGCCACCATGCACGCTGCCGCTCCCATTCGAGGAAGCCCGCAGCCATCCAAAGACGCCACCGCCGTCTACGATTACACGCAGTCTCCACAGAGGAGAATCTCCGTCAAGCGACGACGTCCGCTCGCGCCGCCTGCTGACGCCGTTTAGCCCATTCGCCGCCGCCGCAGCTGCCTCCACAGTAGAAGGCCGTCCGACACCGCCTCCAGAGAAGAAGCCTGTCACCACCGCCGCCGCAGCATCCACAAAGGACGCTCGCCGCCCTCTCTTGTAGCCGAAAGCTACGGGAGGCCAAACGCCCCCCGCAAGCGAGAGCGTCTCCGTATTGTGTTATCTTTATGTCTTAAAAAACCATTCATGATCTTCATATTTAAATTTTAAATATGTCACATACTACTATAAGCCGTTTTCCATTCTTATCACACAAATAATTCAAAACCAAAACAATCAATCCATTAAAGAACTATATAATAAAAATATATACACCATCAAGAATATAAACATGGAACATTATCGCAAATTTATGAATACCCATAAAGATTATAAATACCTAGATAGATAAGTATCTACCTCAACTCAATCACAGTGAGATCATGATGAAAGTACTACTGTACGCGAGTTAAGTTTTCTTCACGTGGAAAACACTTTTTAAAAATTGTAACTTTATTTATAAAAAGCAAAAAATACGGAGCTTACAATCGTCTTAATATAATGGGAGCGAATGCAGAACTAACTTCTAAAAGCTGCAGCTGAAAGCAATCGGAATATGCACATACAAAGGCTTATTATAACTTATCTACAGGTATGTCCTATCTTAGCAGTGTAAGCTAGTCTAGGCATGGTAACCCCTCCATCAGCAGAGGGAATATTATATTTTAAAGTATAATATTCTATAATTATACATATAAAGTGAACTCAATTATCCGAAGTGGATTTACAATGTACCAATGGTATTGGATTGAGTTCAATATTATTATCATTTATTTGCTGTCTTAAGGGCAGTATTCTAAGTAATTTCTGAGCGATCGATATTCGTTTACAGTAGACGTAAATGACTGTACATATAGTAATTATTAATATTATAAGAACAATGATTAAAGAACTATAACTCATATGTTTATAGCTAATGGAATCGATATTTTGCAGTGTCGATATTTCATTTGTTAATTTTGCTTGACTCTGAATGAGACTATGAACGTTAATAGGTGCCAAGTCGATTTTAGCTATATCGGTTTGGGTTGAAGCAGTAATTTGTAATTTGCCAATGGATGAAATTTGAATTTGTTTTTCTTCTGTAGAAGATGATTCGAAAGTGGTTAAAAGTTCATTTCGGTTTATCAAAACGGAACAATCGTTTGTAACGTGAATTAGTATTGATCCAATAGCGGTTTTCCTGCTTAAGGAATTAGTGCACTTTATGTCGATAATAGTGTCATTAGGAGAACTGACGATCCACGTAGATGGATTTAACTTTATTATTTTGGTAGAGTATAAATGGAAAATAAACGGTTGACAGGTTTGATTGCTTTTGAAGGTTAATAACTGGGTTTCACATAGTTTGGAATTAGGTATTGCAAAGTGATTGTCTTGCGAGAAAAAATAGTGAGAAACAGCAATTTGTTTACAACGGTTATTACCAACGGGAATGCTAAATTCGGTATTAAAAAGGAGAGTATTATAAGTTGGTATGATCATTTGAAAATACTCATTATTGAAGGCAGAAAACGGGATTAATTTGATATATTGATATTCCGAGAATGACTTTATGAGAGGGATTTCGTATATGAAAGTAAATGTAGTGTTTTTTTGGTAGGCTTTAATTTCGATTAAAGATTCATATAAATGTAAGTTTCCAGGTTTAACGGGGTAAGGTAATTTTAAAGTCCTTTTAATGGTTGTTTGTAATTCAAATAGGTTTTTCGATATGAGTTCTAAAGCAGATAAGAGATCATCATTGTCTATTAAAGATAAATGTAATTGTTGGTTTTGGGCGAAAGTCAGGGAGGTTCCTAGGTCTGTACAAGTTAAAATGAATAATTCCAAGGATTGAATTGACTGATCAAGAATGGCATAAGTAGAAAGTGTGCCTAAAATTTGATCATTATCTATTTTGGTGTTAAGGATTATTTTATTTAAATTTTCATTCAAGAGTTCTTGATTTTTTGCAAGATTTTTAATATTTGTATTGAAGGTATTGATTGTGTCGTTTAGGATTTGTGCTTGTTCTTGTAAAACAGTTTTTTGGGTGTCTGAGGATTTAATTAATTTACTGATAAGTTCGTCATATCGTCTGCCATCTTCTGCATTAAGGTTACCAGTGATAAATTTTATTATGTCGCCAAGTCCGTCTATTATCGCTCTTTTGGATCTGGTTTTAATGTGAATTTCGGGAAATAATTGTTTGATTAGTTGATCCGATTTATCTAAATATTGTTGTATTAGTAATAACTGGTTTTCATAATTGAAAGTGACTTCATGAGTGGTGGAGAGAGTATAAAGCGTAAATTGTTTATTTTTAAGCAAAGCAATAGTATTAAGCAGGTTATCTTTAAGCGTATCGTAATTATATACTAATAGGGAGTAATCTATAGTTTTTATTAGAGTCCATGAGCTTTCTTTCATAAGAGCTCTTCCTTTGGTTAGGGGATATAACCCAGGGTTGTCGCGCAATTGTTGAATTGTCACGTCACTGTAGACGAAAGTCCAGGTGAGGGCGAAGAGGGCGAGTTTCCTGAAAATGGTATCAGGTCATTAGCGTGTCTTTTAATTGTCGTATTGTTGGGTTTATTTCGCAGATCGTAAGTGTCGTGTTCATGCACTTTTTCTATTACGTACGGTCCTGCAAAACGTGGTTCTTTTTTATTTCGAGAATTTGTTTTGACATATACTTGATCGTTTACTTTAAAGGTATGCGTTTTACGGGATTTATTAATTCTGTCGTTTCGTTTTTCTTTTGTTTGGTTTTGTTTGTCTTGGAGGTCATTGTATAGGTGTTTCATTTTTTCCTTATGGTCGATGACATAGTTTTCATAAAAGGTTTTGTTATATTCAAGATCAAAGGGGTTTCGGCTCTCCGTGTGACCGAATAAAATTTCAAAAGGAGTATAATTTAAATTCGAGTGAATGGAATGATTGTAGGCTGACATACAATATTGAATCTTTTTAGTTTCAGGTATGTTGTCGAGTAATCGATAGTGTTCGAGAATTGTGGAATGAAGTCGTTCTACTACAGAGTTCGATTGGTGATTGTAAGGGGTTGTTACATGTAACTTAATTTTATGTAGATCTACAAAACTTTTTAGAGGTTGTTTATTGAATTCGCCATCGACGACTAGAGTGTCTGGTGCGGTAAAAGTAGTTATGAAGTTAAATATTTTTCTGTTACGTCTATAAGATTACTTGACTCTAAATTGTATGCTTGGGCGAATTTTGAGAAAGCATCTATTATAGTAAGGTATTTTTGTCCTCCTATCTGAAATATATCCGCGTGCAAAGTATGGAGTGGTCGATTCTGAGTAGGCGTTAAATTTAAAGGTTGCTTTATTGGTTGTCTATTGTACTTTTGTTTTTTGCAAATTTGGCAATTATCTATATAATTTTTAATATCGTTGGCGATTCCTTTCCAGAAATACTTTCGTTTTAAGTGTTCAATGGTTTCCGGGATTCCTCTGTGATTGCTTTTATTTTCGTGATAATTTTGAATTTGGCTGATTCTTTCATCTTTATCTAAAATATATGTAACTTGGGTGGTGCATCTAAAAAATTTGGAGGTGTTATTATTAGATATTGAAATAATGTAGTTAGAAAATTCTTTGTATAAATCGTCCGTGGGAAAGTAACAATGGTAGTTCATTTTAGGCAAACAATGTTCGATTAATAATTCATTAAATTTATCATGCTTGTTGAACTGATTGATATAAATTTGTATCGATTGGTTTCCGTCGATATTTATTGTCTTTATTCGTTTTGGTAAGGGTGTCAATATGAATTCAATTTGGTGTGGAAAATGTTGAAGGGGTTTCCACTTATGGGTATAGCAGAGGTTGATTCTTCTTGCGTGTGTACTGTATCTGATTCTGATATTTGCGGATTTTGGATATTTTGTTGTGATGTATTTTCGTCATTTTGTGTATCAATGTTAATAGTAGGGATGTCAAAGAGGTCAGTGAGGTTGGGTGTGTCCGGTCTATTTGGCACTACGCTACAATTATCGATATTGGGTTCTGGGGTATCAATTCTGTCAGAATTTTGCAGAATATTGTCTATGTCGTTCATGATTTCATCTGTTACGGTTAGGGGGTGAATTTCAACACGAGAGAGGGCGTCTGCTACTTTGTTTATTTTTCCGGGAAGATACTTAATTTCAAAATCAAATTCTTCCAGCTTTAATGACCAACCCGTTAATTTAGAATTCGGTTCCTTAAGGTTCCGTAGCCACACTAAGGGTCTGTGATCAGTAAAAAGTGTAAATTTAATTCCAAATAGGTACGGGCGAAATTGTTTAGTTGCCCAAATGATTGCTAAAAGTTCTCGCTCGATTGTTGAGTATTTTTGTTCCGTTTCATTTAAGGTTCTCGACGCGTAACAAATTGGTTTCTGATTTTGAGACAGAACGGCTCCTAATGCAAATTTAGATGCGTCTGTAGTAAGTTCAAATGTTTTTGTGAAGTCCGGGTATTATAAAACTGGTTCATTAGTAAGAATTGTTTTGGTATGGTTAAAAGCTTTTATAAAGTCGGGGGTATGATGAACATGGTTATCCTTTTTTAAACATTGAGTTAAGGGTTTGGTTATCTTGGCAAAATCCTTAATAAATTTTCGATAGTAACCCAATAGTCCTAAATAGCTCTTGATTTCAGTTTTTGATTTCGGTAAAGGAAAGTTTTGAATTGCCTGTATTTTCGAAGGGTCTGGTCGTATTCCGTTTGGTGTTATTATGTGTCCGAGGTATTTTACTGACTTGTGCAAGAATTCGGATTTATCCAACTGAATTTATAGATTTGTAACACGGCATCTCTCGAAAATGCTTTTCAGTCGTGAAATGTGTTCTGTTAAGGAATTTGAATAGACAATTACGTCGTCTAGGTAAACAAGACATTGTGTAGGGGTGAGACCTGTAAGGGCGGTATTTATCATTCGTTGGAAGGCAGCTGGGGCATTTTTTAAACCGAAGGGTAAGCGTTTAAATTGAAAGTGTCCCTCTTCTGTAGAAAAAGCGGTCTTTTCACGATCTTTGTCTTCAATTTCGATCTGGTGGAAACCAGAAGCTAAGTCTAACGTTGAAAAATAGTTAGCACGGCCTAAATTATCTAACACTGTTTCTATGTTGGGAATGGGGAACTTATCTTCAATTGTATTCTCATTTAGCTTACGATAGTCGATAACTATCCGCCATTTCCTATTTCCGGAGGCGTCCAGCTTTTTGGGTACTATCCAAATCGGGAAATTATACGGACTTTCGGAGGGTTCAATAATGTCGTCCTCTAACATTTTGCCTATTTGATTTTTGACTTCTTCACGGTGCACGTGAGGATAGCGGTACGTTTTGGAAAAAATAGGAATTTCGTTTTTTGTTCTAATGTGGTGTTTCGTTAAATTTGTTGACGATAAGGGTATCTCTGGATGATGAAAAATTTCTTTATACTCGTGACATAAATTTGTTAACAGGGAATTCTCTTCAGCGTTTAGATGATCTGTACGTAAATTATCTTTTAAATTTTGCAAAAGTAATTTCTTTGTATGATGTTTATGGGAATTTTGATTAATATGTTCGACATTATGGTTATTAATTTGAATATTGTCATTATCGTTAGTTTCTATATAATCTTCCAAATAAAGTGGATTATTAATTGTCAAAAGTTGTGGTTCGTCTGACGTATTAATAACAGTGGTACAAAAATAGTTGTTGTGTAAGCGGACTAAAGCAGACGGCATAGCCAAATCATTTGTAAAGTTAAGCTTTGGTGCAATTTTATTACCATTTTTACCTACTGCAGGTATTTTTATCACTTTTTCTGTTTGGATTTCGTTAAAATAAAAAGGAATTACTGTTTTTTCAGTTTGTAAGTGATTCCAACGGTAGTCAATGTTCGCGGGCAATTTTGCTAGTAAGTCCGAACCAATTAGACCTACGTATTCTGGGTGGAAGTTATAAAGATAAACTAAATGATCTCCTTCTTCATTGAAAAGACTGGGTAAAGGAAGTTCTGCTACATATTGATGGTTTGTTTTGCCATGTGAAGTTATAATTTCGAATGGGTGTTCGTAAATGGATTCTGGAAAATGCTGGTAAACAAATTCGGGGGATAATATTGTTTTGGAACTGCCAGTGTCTATTAAAAGTTTTTCGTTCGTTTTTGGGATAATGATGAATGGTAGAGAAGATTTTGGATTTATCGAAAAGGATTCAAGCTGTTCTCCGAGGCACATATTGGAAAATTTGCGTCATATGTTGGGAAATTTACATTGAGTGTTTGTTCGTTCGCGTCATCTGCTTGTTCGGATAACATATCTGGGAAGTTATTGTATTCGTCGGCATTAGTGTATACTAGTTCGTTTTGAGAATAATCGGTTGTATTTTCTGGAATGTAGCCGAAATTTGGATCTAGCTCGTTCTCAAAAGAAACATCTGTATGATTTAGTTCTTCACAGTGAAAGTTTCTGGGTTGAGAACTTTGTTGGATGTAATTAGTACGTTGATTTTGATTGAAGTTTGGGTAAAAAGGTCTTTGGGGTGGATTGGTACGTTGACCTTGATGTGAGGCCGGTCTTTTCTTTATCGTACTTGTATCCATGGGTTCTGGGCGATTTTGGGGTACAAAATTTCGTTTAGGGGCAAAAGCATTTGGACTAGGTCCTCCAAATCTTGGATTTCCAAAATTAGGATTAATCCCAAACTGTCGAGGTGGTAAATTGGGGTTAAAATTTTGTCTGAATTGAGTAGCTTGATTTTGTTGGCGAAACATAGCATTAGGGTTGTGATTAAAAGAGTATTGATAATTTTGAGAAGGTGGCATAAAATTTTGTTTTGGTTGGAAGGTTCTGTTCTGAAATGTTTGATTTACAGGTGTTAATCTTTGTTGCGGGTAGTTGTGACTAATTTTTTGAAAATACCGAATATCTAATTCCTCTTTTACATACGTTAGGGCCGTCTCAAGGTTTTGAGGCGCTCTACTACGAAGAAAATTGCCTAGGGGTTCTAAAAGTCCTCCAACATAGGTTTTTAGGGCTAACAATTTTGAATCTTCTAGTTTGTAATTTTTAATAACTTGTACTTCAGGTCCTAGCGAAATTTTTGAGTTGAGAATAGCCAAAAGTGACCTAATCCTATTGTAGAAATCAATGGGTGATTCCTTTGGCGATTGTCTCATTCGAGTAAGATCAATACGAATGTTAAGTTCGGATCTTTGATCTCCAAAGTTACTAATTAGGGTTTGTTTCAGTTCATTCCATGAGTTATAAACTTGTCCGGCTACAACTTCTAGGGCTGCGCCTTTCAGTCGATTACGTGCTGATGACAATAGTAATTTATTTATGTACGCATTAGCGTCTTCTTGTTGAAATTGGTTTACAATGTCTTCAACAGCTCTGATATATTCAGAAAGCTCTGAAGGGTTTCCATTATATTGCGGAATCTCGTTCAGTAGGCTAGTATGAAAACCTACTGGATATCCCGCAAAGGGTGGAACTTGTTGAACTTGCGCTTGGGGAATTGGCTGCTGTTGTTGCATAGCCATTTCGTAATTTAGTCGAGGAGGTCTTAAAATTGTTCTTCTATTTATTTGAATTTGAGGTTGGGTTCCCTCGTTTTCACTTTCACTAGATTCACTCTCGGATGTCCTATCGCTTTCGGACATAAACTTAAAATTATTGTGTACCTATCATGTATAATTTTAACTTAAACTAGTGCACTGCGGGTTCGTGTGCTTGTTGAGTCCACAGCGTGTCTAATAATTCTTTATCGGCATTAAATGTTAATCGCTACTCGATATAACAATGCTTAGATAAAAATCTTGTAAAATGTATTGTTTTATTGCGTCGACTGTCGTTAAAAGGTATATTGACACCCTTTTAGGCAACCTAATGACGTACGATCGACACGGGACTGTAATATTTATTATTATTGTTTAAGGGTTGCAATTGGTAAGTGGATAATAATCGTGCTACCTATTCGTCTATCGAAGTAGGAAATTACATCGATTAATTATGCCAGTTACTTGCTTAAAACTAAATTATTATTTTGACACTGTTGCTCTCAAAGGCGAGCGTTACTTAGAACTAAATTTTACTCACATAAACATATTTTCTTGACGATCCTTTGAAGCGGGTGGAATCGTCTAGGTGTCTCCAATAGACTGGGTGTCTCCAATAGACTGGGTGTCTCCAATAGACTGGGAAACTGGAACCAGCGTTGCTATTAACCGGGGCGATGTTTGTCCCACTCGAACAGCGGTGTTGGTCCTAGTTGTCATTTTTCTAAATGAAGTCGACTTCCTTCCTTCGGCGATGCTTGTCCTCCAGACAGGAATCGGGACTTCAAAAGCGGTGGCAAATTAAGACTTTGGAAAGTCAAGGAGCTGAAGTTTGATTTTTGATTTTCGAAAAATCTCACTAGAGCCCTTTTGCCATCCCACCGACTGCGCCAGTTAAGTTTTCTTCACGTGGAAAACACTTTTTAAAAATTGTAACTTTATTTATAAAAAGCAAAAAATACGGAGCTTACAATCGTCTTAATATAATGGGAGCGAATGCAGAACTAACTTCTAAAAGCTGCAGCTGAAAGCAATCGGAATATGCACATACAAAGGCTTATTATAACTTATCTACAGATATGTCCTATCTTAGCAGTGTAAGCTAGTCTAGGCATGGTAACCCGCGGGTGACAAATGGCGTAAGCCATTGTTTCACCTTACAAATACTGTATGTACTAAGAGATGGGCCATTGGATTTACAAATTAAAGAAATATACAGGGTGATTTTTAAGTTGATTCTTTCCTTTTACCAGGATATAAAGCTTAAAAGAATAAGAATTTTTTTCATTTACATACCACTTTTGCGAAATATGAAAACTAACGGAGGTACAGGCTGTTAAAGTTTCAAATTAAGAACTAAAATTACTTAACAAAAATTTAATCAAACTTAAGTCATATGTTCAAAATGATCAGCATTCGCTTCTACACATACGTTCCGCATATAAGAGTGATGCGGCAGCGGCATTTTGACGACACTCCCAGTAAATAATAAGCATATTCACTAATTCATTAGTTTCATAAACATGAACCATTATTGTAGCAATAACATTAATACAATTACAATGGAAAACTAGTTGACAGGTCATTGCTTGACAACAAAGATAAATAAAGATAAAATTGTCCAGCCGCCGTTGCGCCAAAATTTAGTTTTTAATTTGTCAAAAATGTAGGTAATCAAACGTTGGATAATATCAATACGTTGATATTTCCTACATGTTTGGGCTAGCATATTTGCACAACACACAGATAAACGCAGATAATAATCTAGGCAAGGGGTTATTCCCAGCGTGTTATTTGTAAAGAGAGTTCAAATTAGCATACTATAGTCAGGTTAGCCGCCAGCTTAATTTTTGAATGATAATTGCAAGTAAAATTAAAGCTCCGATGCTAATAAGCGGATTGACTATATTGCTACAGGACATTTTGAACTAATTTCATTTTTAATAAGTAAGCCACAAATGAACCACACATATGTTTAATTTATTACATTTGTTTTTGGCCACTTCGAAAGAATTACCTTTGTCTGGAACTGTTTGGTTAAACGTTTGAAATGCTTTTCAGTTTATTATAAATAATAATAGAATTGTTTATAAATTTAACAATTTAACCTTCGCTATAATTAAATTGCTCCACGTCGAGGTAAACAGATTTCTTGACTAATTCGCAATGTATTAGTGCTTGCTGCTTAATTTGTTTACCATGTTAAATGGAATGATAATGAATAAATGGTATCTTTCTAAAAAACAGTTGTTGCGTATTGAAACATGTAACTGCTTAAAGAAACCCGTTATACAGAGTTCGGCAGAATAATGTTACCATTTCTAAAAGGCTATAAGATTGGACAGGATGCAGTGATCTTGAAGATCAAACTTGTGTTCGAATTTGCGAGGATTTAATATGTCAATAGTGACAGTAGACAAAAACAAATCGCTGACCTCTGCACGCAAGAATTTGGTCTAGCAATTAGCACGATTGAGTTCAATCGTCAGAGACAAAGGGGATGGACTATCTCGACCAACCTTTCGCAGATGGGTCAGAAAATGGTAGGTTCTGGTCGGTTCGCCACAAAAAAGGAACGCAACGTGGAAGATCTGTTACAAATGAAGAGAAAATTTAATGTGTAAAAGTTGCATTTGAGCACAGTCCTAAACATTTGGCAAACTGGTACTTCTTTACGCTAAATATTTCTTAAAGAACTTTGCAGAATATCCTCAATGTTGAACAATTGATCAGGGCTTCCTGAAAGAAACGGTTTCTTTCAATATAGATGAGTTAGAAAACTGCATTCCTGTCGAAATTTCAGCTACGGGGGTCAAGTTATAATTATTGAGAATAAGACAATCAACTAGGCCGTGAAAAACAAACCATACAGTATTATTTACAGCAACTCTTTATCTGCCATTTAAGATTTAGTTGTTTAAGTTACATTAGTTAGAACCCGAGTTGTTTTATTTTTTAAAATGGCATTAAAAGTCAAAAAATGGAATTAACCAAAGATCATTTTCGACTCATGAATTATTATGACTTTAACGGACGTTTAAGCTCTTATGAGTGCAAAGAGCATTTAGACTCGGGTTTTAGTGAATACGCATCTTCTTTTGTTACTATTTACCACGGTATAAAGAGTTTTAACTCGAAAGGAATTTTGTTCAGCATCAAAAAGGAGCAGAGCATGCTCCTACGACCGTTACCGAAAAAAACATTGCTGCTGTTAAGACAATAATTGAAGAGGGCGTTAAAGCCACTTATGCGGTAATAGAGCATCAACTCAAGATTAGATTCTCAGCTGTTAACACAAGCATACACTATCTCCAAAATTTAAAAAAATATATCAATTGTTTTGTGCCGCATTGTCTTTCTGATTTCTAAAAAACTGAGCGTTTCAGAATTGGCCATGAAACTTTATATCTTCTAAGTAATGGCAAACAAACATTTTTTTTCCAATATTCTGATGAGTGACGAAACTTATATTCCCATTTTCGACATACCTACCAGCCAAGAGAGTCGTATATGGATTCAAGAAGATGAAGAACCTCCAGCAATGACCAAGAATTAGCGAGTTATTGAAAAAGTTATGTATGCGGTATTCTTTAAAAGTACCTGCCTAGTCAATGCAATTAAGATAGATTGACAAAAGACAGTTATAGCTAGATGCTACACTGAAAAATGTTTGCCTGAAATGTTCAATTGAATTCCAGAGAAGGAAATTATGCTACATTATGAAAATGCATCGTCCCATAAGGCTGCTTTAACACTGCAGGTTTTGACTGGAAAAAATATAAAAGAAATAGAACACCCGCCGTGCTCCCCTAGTCTAGCAATGTGCTATTTTTTTAACTATTTTGTGGGCTTAAAAGACATTTGCAGAGTAGAAGGTTTTCGTCTGAGGAAGAGATTGATACCGCAGTTCACGATTATTTGGAAGGTGTTCCTAAAGAAGATGATTGGCAGCGTTTAAGCAATTAAATGAAAGAATGCTCAAGTGTATTAATGCTGAATGGAATTTCTTTGAGCATATTCTCAATAATTGTAGCTAGACACTCGTATCCCTGAGAATTCTACGTAAAGTTATTGGCAAAATTTCACTGGACGACTTCCGGCCTCTATTGAAGAAAATGATGGTCATTTGAAAGATTTCATATTTAGGTCAGAAAATCCAAATGTTTATATAGCAATTTGTGATAAAAATAAAATATTGTTATGGTAGCATCTCAAAACTGGTAGTTTGTTTTGTAAAAGTTAATTATAACTAGGGATTAATTGGGGAATGATAAAATACCTATTTATTAAAATGTACAAAGGTGAATTTAATAGTAAAAAAACAGTATAATTATTAGAAATGTATTTCATAAGTTACATTAACAATTCAAATCCGGTAATACATTTAATATTCAGAAAAGATTCTAACATATGAATTAAAAATATGTGATTTGGAGTTATTTGGATGGTTGTTTGGTGTTATCAGAGAGCAATTTATAATTGAATTTAAATAACAATTAGTACAAACTATACTGCTCAAAATGAATTAGGGATCAGTTTTATTACTTCGACACGAAGTGTACGAAGTATTGAAATTCCCTCATATCGAAAACCACTCTGAGTCAAATATCTCTAAAATTCGAGCCAACCGACTAATGAACCCACTATATCAAATCTCCGTCTCAGCGGTGCGGATCTTTTGATGAAGATCCCAGCCCACTAAATCAATCCCCCGTATTGGGGGGTGCCTAAACGTGCTGTGCGGGGGATGTATGTTCGTATGTGTACACGATTCCGGTCGCCAGGAACCTTCCTGAAGTCTTGGATCGTTTTCATACGATAGGTCCTCCGAAAATGAAGGCGACATCAACTTTTGAACTATGGTCGTCGGCAAAAAAAATTTTTTTTGTTTTTTTGTTTTTTTTTTTGTAAATAACTGGTTCATAGCATTTCATTGTATTAGCGAAACGGAGCGACGCTGAGTATCGAAGTATGCTTGGAAAGCACGGAAGGGCGCTTTTCTTGGGTGGGGGGTACCGTATATATTTTTCTATTACTTTACACAGGATGCACAGATTTGAATGAAATTTTTAGTGATTATCTATGGACTAACACAGTATTTATTAAATACGGAAAATTAATTCAAAAACAAGTAACAAGGTTCTTAAGTTAACATTAACAGAAAACTTACAAAATTAAAGACCGCAACAAATAAAGAAAACGGCCTAGAATTCTTTCTGGCATTAAAGCTAGTAACGGGTATGACCTCCCCTCGCAAGTAAAACACTTCGACACCTGTTACCCATACTGTTGATGAGATTTTGAAATCGTTCTTGTGGTATTTGCTCCCATTCCTGCACAAGACGATTTCTGAGATCATTTAAGTTTTGAAGAGGTTCTCCTGCTCGAATCCGTCGTTCTAGTTCATCCCAAGCATGCTCTATGAGGTTCATGTCAGGACTGTAAGCCGGCCAGTCCATAGTGTGAATATTATGGGTATTCAGGTACTCTTGAACAATTCTTGCAGAATGAGGGCGGGCGTTATCCTGTTGATAAATTAACCCTTGACCATGATTTTGAGCATACGGTCGAACGTGAGGTTGCAGAATGTCATCGATATAGCGTTGAGCTGTTAGAGAGCCCCCTTCTACAATGACAATCTCAGTGCGGCCGTTCAAAGATATTCCACCCCATACCATAATGCCTCCTCCAAAATGCAGGCTTTCTTGCACCATATTGTCTGCGAATCTCTCACCTTGCCTTCTGTAGACTCTTACACGACCATCACAGTTACTCAAACGATACCGTGACTCGTCTGAGAATAAAACATTTGCCCATTCTTTCGCGCCCCAATTTTCAAGCTCTCTTGTGAAATTATTCCGGTATCTACGATGTTTACGATTAATTAGACGAGGTACTTGGGCAGTCTTCCTGGACCTTATTCCATTTTCCCTCAAGCGATTTCTGATCGTTTGAGCAGACACTCTCCGCCGAATCTGCCTAAACAGTAAGTCTGAGTAGTCTCTAGCAGTCAGACGTGGATTTCGAATTGCATTGCGAACCAAAATCCTGACCCCCCTGTCATTGATTTTGCGTGCACGATGTCCATAAGGCCTTCTTTTAACATCTCCAGTCTGAAGAAAGCGCGTCCAGGTTCTGGAAACCACAGATTGACTCACATTTAGCTCTTCAGCAACTTGGCGTTGAGTAAATCCACTTCTTATTCTTACAATCACAGTAGACGATTCGACTGTAGTCAAGTGTCTTCTAAAGGCTATCCCCTGACGATCCATGTCAAAAAAATTAAGGAATCTCAAACCAACTCTAAATTCTTAATCAAAATATCGAGCAAGTGTTATAACTGCAAAATTGATATTGCGCAGGAAACACAATTTCACGTCGCAGTGACAGATCTTGCAAAGATTATGTGATTGAAATAAACAGTAGAAAGTCAAAAGTCAGCAGTAACTGCAACTGCAGTGACCAAAAATATAAAAACTAAAGGATAGCGGTGATTTATAAACTGATCCCTAATTCATTTTGAGCAGTATATAACATGATTTGAATTAATGTGAAAGTTATAAGCTGAATTAATACTTTTAAAAGTCATTTAAAAAAATTCAAATATAAATAAATTGTACTAGTAAGTAATCTAGGAATGTTAATTTTGAAAATATGGATGTATTAGTATTACTATGGTGTATTTTTAATTTTAAAAATAACATTTTTTTTATTCTAAAATATACAACTAAAATTTGGAATAAAAAGAAATTTGAAATAAAACCCTTTTATAAAAATTCATTTATTATTGGAATAGTCTAAAAGGGTGTATAGGACAAAATTAAATATAAAATAATGGCAAATAAAAGAATTTTAAACGAACTATAATATCAAGAAAGTTTCCATTTTACTACTTGAAGAGAAATTAAGAATAATGGGATTGGTGCGGTAAATACATCTGGACCTGAGATAATTGTTTTGATTGCGTCGGAGTTACTGTCGAGGTGGATACATCTGTAACTGGGTTTTATTTGGATGAGCTTCAGTAGAATAAAACTGTTGGGTAAATGCATCTGTATCAGCTTTATTTGTATGCTCTTTGTTGGAGTTGCTGTTGAGGTAAATACATCTGTACTATTTTGGTTTGGATGATCCGCAAAGGAGTTACCATCGAGGAGAACTGTTTTTTTGGGGGGGATCGCTGTGTGAGTCTTCATCAGTGTTCTATCCACTATGGCAGTTGGTTGTCGATTGAGCAAGTAGAGGATTTAGGTGAAGTGGTCCTTTAGGACAGCTAGTTGCAGAGCAAAGATCTTCGTTGGGGTCACAAATGGAAGTACCTGAATAAGCTGCTTGCATTTGCATGACTGGATAGGAGTATTGAATCAACCCAACTAAGTAAAAGCAATCAGGTATCTGTAAAATAAACAGAATTAATTTTAATAGTGGATGTATAAGATATTTATCGTAAGTATTTACCTTTATTAACATTTGAAATAATACAATTTGTACAGATACAAATTCAGCTAACTTTCCTTATGAATGATCTGACTTTGACAGTTGCAGAATTTTCATTTCATATATTTTTGCTCGTAACACCAATTAACCTTAAGGTATAATTATTTTATAAAGCAAGACTTTAGCAAAGAGTAATAAATGCAAGTAATTCATAATATTTAACAAAGCATGAGCTTAACCAGAGTTGAGAGTGGATGTTCATACCGGAGCTAAAAATTAAATACACTCAATAGTTAAATAATTTAAAATAGGGCATATTTTAATAATTTCACCTCTACATAAATTAATTTCAATGAAAAATAAATACTATACAGTGCGTTATAGCAATATATATTCTGTTTTGTTCAAAGGTTGTGGCGGTTTGAAAATGGTAACACTATTCCTCCGAACCGTGTTCCATGTTTAAATAATAATAATAATAATATTATTACAAGATGCTTCTTAAGTGTTGAATAAGCAGAACTTGGTATACACATGTTGTGTTCACTAATCACTCATGAAAAGTCTTGAAAATACTAAAACATAGTAATTATAATAGTCTACTCTCCGAATAAAAAAAGCATTGTAATTCTTAATAGATAATAATTACGTAGATTATGCGAAGTTCAGCATCAGTCAGATACTGACAACTGGCGTTGCTATATCAGTTAACCTCTTTTATAAGGTATTAAAATTTTATGACTTGTTTTTACGTTCCGAATATGCCCCTGAAATATAGCCTTACATTTCAATGTCACTCTGAATAGATTTTTTTCATTAAAGCACGTTTTACGAAAATTCGTTTGTCACTTGTCTGACAAGGGTAATGTAAACCTTGTACTATATTTTACTAATATTCAAGAAATATTTGCAAAACATTAAAATGTAGTCAAGTATCCATTATATCTTATCTTATCTACAAAACCATCCCTTCCGAAATAAAGAATTCCTTTTCTGCAATTGGCACGCAATATGAATTAAGAAGCGACATGATATATGCATTTTATTTATTTCAGCCAGTTAGCTATTTTGACTCTACGTAATGCGATTCTAACTTCAAAACTTGCAGCTATTGCAGCGACGTTTTCATGCAGCGTCCAGAATTAATCCTTTTATTGCGACCATGTACTACACATCTAGGTATATATTTCCTTTGCTCAAAGTAACACAAAAAATATATCGTTAAGGCCTATCATTGCATCATATAATAGCTTTACTTCTAAATTGTCTCAATATTTATCAATTTTTAAACCAATATTACAAACAAAAATACATAGAATGCTAGAGGCCCATGTTCCTTTAAACAATTTGTAGAACGTTAAACTACCAAAAGATAATGTATTCTTTTCTTTAAATGTTGTATCTTTGTAGAAAAACAAACCAGCAAAACTAATTTTAGAATCAACAGAATAAGAAATGGGAAAAACTAAATGATAATACCAAAATACCAAAAGCGGACTTTATATAGTTAATAAAATTTGTTCTTCAAAGTACATATTTTTCTTATATCAAAACTATATACAACCATAAATTTGCAGTTCTAATGAGATCACCAATTTCGTGTACAATTGCAAATTTAGTACTCACGGATATGAAAAAAATAATTGTAAAAAAATTGCACAAAATCTTTTATCAGCGATACGTCGCTGGTGTTAAAAAGCGCAAATAAAATCACAATTAACAAAATTGTTAACAATTCCAATAATTAACATTCTAAATTAAAGTTTACTTTAGAAACCGAAATGAATTCTTGAAGAAATTTTTTTCTAGATGTAAAATTGGAAAGACAAAATAATGTAATATTAGTACCGACTGGTATCACAAAAGATATTAAAACCAACAGATATCTAAATTTCAATTCAAGTACAATTATAAAATTTAAAAAAATAACTGCGAGTTTAGTAACCAGAGCAATTATTTCTCTAGCAAATAATTCCATAAAAAATTGAAAATCATTACCAATATACATTAAACATCAACCCATAAATATCACAGAACCATACTTAATAAATAAATAGTTAACGCAATAATACAATTCATTAAATAAGCAATTTAGAATAAGTATTCTCAGTATTTAACACATTTCCAAATTAAATGTAAGTTTCTTTTTAAGGGGTTTATCTCATCCAGCCGCCTGCATATATTTCCTATGCACTAAATAAAAAGTTATACCGTTACGGTGGCAGCAATCGACTATGAAAAATTTACAAATTTGTTTGGGTAGCGGTGTAAAAATTAGATTAGCCAATTAGAGACTTAATTTAGCTACATAAGCTACCTTTAAACAACATAAATATTTTCTCATTATATGAATTACTCATAAAGTGTTAAATGCGTTAACGAATTTAATTGACGAACTACAATTTCACAAAGTAAAACCTTCATTTATGCAATTTGAAATGGAATAGACTGACCTAATGAGCTTGCTTAACCAACTATAATTTTACAAGGGGAAGCCAGAATTTACACAGTTATACAAACAAAATTGATTGGATTGCGTTATTGTACACGTCGTAACGATAGCCGAATTTAACCTGCACAGCAAATACAAAATTGTACTTCGATTGAATTGAATTACATTATCTACAAGGTGATTTATTTGCTTCATGACAAACTTAGGCAGAAGCAAGTTGGCGCGATTTTTAGAAAAGTATGAACATAAGTCCGATTCGTATTCATTAGGCAGTTAAAAGGCATTAAATATTTAACATGGTTAATAAAAACTTAACGCTGTAACGCTAGCTCCTGCATCAAATTTTAATTATACACAAAATGTATTATATTTGTTACATTGCCTTATCGAGCGTTACATCTAACTAGCGCTCGAACCAGCTATAACAAATCCGTACCCGCTATCCGCAAACTCGCGCTGAATGATCGACCGCCCTGCCTCCTACTCAATAATGCCTGAAGCGGATGTTTCGATAAAGCCGCCAGAAGGATATATGAGAATTCTCTGCAACCATTTCAGCTCTCTTGATTCTACCAATTCTGACCAGCAACTGCTCTAATTTGAAAGAGTTTTCCGTTCTAGGCCCTCTTGGGCTTAGAGCCTGATCGTGTCCGTGGATCTTGGGTCCATGGACTTTCCTTATCCCAAACTCCTCTCCTAAAGTTAGAGTGAGGCGGTGAATTCCCGTCTTCTAACTTGTTTTCCTATCATTTCAAAACCTCACTACGATCCGCCGCAATAATATTTCAAAGCTATTAATAACAATATCTATAAGAATAAAATTGCACGTTACGCCTAAATGCGATTCCAGCCCTATGGCCGCATGCATTAAGTTACCTGAAGGGTCCGCCCCGAACGTTTAAAAATGCTCTCCAGAAGCCTGAAGTGCAAGCTCGTCTTGGGGGTCGAGCACCCGAAAATTCACCACAGGTCCGCCAGCGCCGTGCTGTCAAAGTTCGCCGTCCGCTAAAATTCGGCCAATTACACCAGCCGAACTTCACGACACCGTCACTCCGGCCAGGCCATCGTAAGGAACCCGCAAGACCCGTACCAACCCCTACGCAACCCCAGAGGCGCAGGTATCGCTTAAATCTCTTTGATTTCTCCATATGACTACAGCACCTAAAATGTAAACAACTTTGGTATCTGAAGGTCGCCCGTCCGGAACATTTAACATACAGGGGCCAAAATTCATACTTGGCTCCATCTCCTCAATCCCGGACAAAACCGCCTGCCATACTTACCTACTAGGCGTTGCAGTTTAAACACGAAACATGTCCTCCAGAGGAAACTGTAGATTTATTTAATGTACCTACATAACATATATACTGTGTGTTCCTGACAGTATATACAGGGTGTATACAAATTGGCACAAAAGCTCCAGGTAGCGATATTCCTTGTACAATTTTGAGTTGAAAATGTTCAATTGGTCTTTATAAGCCCTCACGAAAGGAAGATAAAAACAATTGTTTTTTCTGGTAAAGTACCCCTTTTGTTTTAAATAGAACAAAATGTCATCAGCAAGAGTTGTTCAAAATGTAAAATTATGGTCCCATATAAAATTTCAGAAATATCGACGTACTTTTATGAAACTGTGCGCATTAGATAAAGCAGTTTTGTGATAACATGGTTTTATAAAAGTGAGCCGAGCCGATATTTCTGAAATTTTTCATGAGATCATAATTTTACATTTTGAACAACTTTTCCTGATGACATTTTGCCATATTTAAAACAGAAGGGGTACTTTACCTGAAAAAACAATTGCTTTTATCTACCGCTCGTGAGGGCTTATGAAGACCAATCCAACATTTTCGTATTAAGATTTTCGATTTTTGTACAAGGAATATCGCTACCTGGAGCTTTGGTGCCAATTTGTATACACCCTGTATTTGAGTAAAGTGAACTTATTTCTCCGCTTTGAGTTAAGCGAGATCTACATTTAGAGAACCCTTAGTAAGGGCTGTCACGTATAGAACAAGCACGAGTGTCCTTTATCAAAATGAAAAAGATGTTAACAGCGCCTGATCTGTCACTTGAAATTAGGCTAAAAATGGTTCAGTGTTATGTATTCCCCGTTCTATTATATGGAGTAGAAAGCTGGACACTTAACAAAAAAACAATGAAAAGAATAGAAAGTTTTGAAATGTGGAACTATAGGCGATTACTACGAATACCTTGGACCGCCAAAATTTAAAATACTGAAGTGCTACATCGAATAAATAAAGAAATGGAATTACTATTTACAATTAAAAAGCGAAAACTTGAATACCTGGGCCATATTACACGCAATGACAAATATCAGTTGATACATATAATTATGCAAGGAAAAATCGAAGCAAAGAGAAGTGTAGGCCGGCGACGAATTTCCTGGTTACGGAACTTACGAGATTGGTATGGCATGACATCAGTTGAACTGTTTAGAGCAGTAACATCGAAGATAAGAACAGCAATTTTGATAAGCAACCTCCGTCGGAGAAGCTAACTAAGAAGAAGAAGTAAGGGGGCAAAACGTTACAACGCAACATAAAAAATTGAGTTTAAAAGTTTCAAGAAATGTTCCAAATGTTCTCTTTCGGCTTGTATGCAAGCCTCACATCGAAGAATCAAAGATTCTGTCACACGACATATGATATTTTGATTATTTTTTTATATGAGTAGCTGCATCTTGAATCCTTTCAACTAATTGTTGTCGGGTAGCAATTGCTAATAATTGGTACACAGAATAATAAATAGAATAATAAAAAAAGGAAACTTTGGGAGAACGACATAAATAACTATTGTCATTATCACAACCAATGTTATTTTGTGTTTCATAACTGTTATGGCCATGTTTGATTACAAATCTTCAAAGGCATATAATTCCCTAATTCAGACTAATCGGACTTTGATATGATAGACTTTGTCATAAATCTAATAAATCACCCTGTATTACTACCAATAAAACGTATATGAAACTGAATACATCATGTACAGACCTAATTACAGCTGAAAATACCTGCCCGCGGAGGTATGTTCAATGGATAACCCACAAGCATGTCAATTTCGGTCACGAACTGCTCCGATGAGCTCCTCTTATGAACTACATCAACAGATTCCCTCCTAAAAAAATATTATTCGATGCTGGATTCCACTCGTCCCTACCTAGCATTACCCACAAGAACCTTCGCAGCAGTCGCCATATTCTGTAGCTAACCACAAAAAGCAGGTTCTGTATAAGAAATAGGTCATTCCAAGATAGGCTACAGTTGTAATTAATGAAATTTACAGGTGTGTGTGTGGCCTAGCTTTGAATGTCACAAATTCCCTCAATCCAAAACCTAAAAAATTGAACAAAGCTCTTAATAACACCGCCCCATATCTCTTTACAACATCTTAATTCCACGGATTGTCTGCCGACTGTTCTTTAATTGCACACAAAATTCACAATGCCATGCTGAACCCGAAAAAAGTTAACCTGGATAAGGAAACAGGTGGACGCACAAGCATCTATCTTGCGACAGCCTCATGGCTTTTTTGCACGCATTAAATTATCTGTCCTAAATTCTATACCCAGCAGGCGAATATTTAGCCTAAATAAACAATTAAATGTCTTACTACGCCAAGTCCGCTAAGGTATATCTTCAGCAAGCGATGGGTATGTATTTGGAACGATATGACAATTGAAGAAGTAAGTCAAATTTATAGTATACAAGCAAATTGCGCGCTACACGCACGTGAAATAGGATACACGAAAGGTCAAGCTCCGATCCGAGCGCTAACCTAAACAAATATAAACATCTGTGAAGCCGGAACGGGAGATTTTATTTTGTGCCACAGACACACAGACAACAGACAACAGATTAAACCATACAGTATATCGAAAGAAGACTCACACCGACCGATATCTGCATGCTTCGTCTCATCATCATCCCCAACAAAAGCGATCTTTGATCAAGACTCTTATTCATCGGGCCAACGCTATCTGTGACGAGGACAGTAAACCACAGGAATTGAGTCATGTAGAAGAAACCTTACTCAGGAATGGCTACAGTCGACGAGACATCAAGAAAGCGTGCCAATATACCATGAAACCGAAAGAACCTAAACCTAAACCTATTAATTACGCCTGCCTTCTTTTCATCGCCGGAGTACCCAACAGAATAAGAAAGGTATTAGATAAAAAGGACATTGGAGTCCGCTATGGTACAATAAGAAAGGTCGAACAATTGATCCCCTTCAACAAAGATTCTTTGCCCAGACTACAGACAGAAGGCGTTTACCAGCTCCAACGTACCTGTGGCAAATCTTACATCGGACAAACGGGAAGAAGCATCCAATGTCGAATAAAAGAACACCAGAGCCACACAACCTCTAAACATACAAAAATCAGCCATCGCAGAACACTTATTAGGACCAGGGGACCACAGAATAAATTACGACTCCGTAAACATACTAGCCAGAACTAAAAAACACTTCCCTCGTGTTATTCGGAAATCCCTAGAAATTATTAAAAATCCAAACAATTTCAATCGAGAAGACGGCTATTGCCTTAGTAACACATGGAAGGTAGCTCTGCAAAACCAATCCATCCATAAACAAGTTTCACGTGAGATACCAAGCGGAAAAACGACAAATCCGAATAACATACAAGATCTACATGAGCAGCCAACCGTAACGATTCATCGGTATATAACCAGGAGCAAAAGGCACCAACATCAGTCTTTAGAAAACTTCTGAAGGAGCTGACAGCATGAGCAGCGAAACGTCAAGTTCAAATCGACGACCACGGCATAACCCGGAAGAACCTATCATTATGGACAACGGCCGTGAAAGCCTGCATTCGACAAATAGATAGTAGTAAGAACATTACCTTTTAATTTCCTCTACATGTAAACCTCTAACTATCTTCTTTTATGTACAATGGGCCTTCAACTTTATAAAACTAATTATGGTTGGGCTTAAGTTTTATCATCCCATTTTTAAGTTCACAATAATCAATTTTCTTCCGTATAATTGCATCGATGGGAGAAAAGTTTCCACTGTTTCAGAACTTTTTATTTCGATTACAGCATCTTAATGTACCAATCCCTCTGAAGAATATGCCAGGTAACAGTATTCGTCGTCAATTATTAAGCCACTCCTTTTTACACGTTTTTCAAAGTGTTCCTCAAACAAAGAAATTGTACTTTCATTGCTGTTTAACCCAAATTTGGTAGCACTGTTACTTGAGAAGGTCGAGTACAAAATCGAGGAAACTGTTTTTGCAGTGAATGTTGTTTTTCTTAGTTTGCAAATTTTGTCAAACGTTGATGCTGTAATTCGCTTTCTTCTTTCGCTTTTCCAAATTTCGCTATGGGATTGCAATATTGTGTACTCAAAAACTCTGAAGATTTTAGAGCGTATAACTTCGGTTCCATATCTGCAATAGGTTCAAAAATTTCTCAACCATAGTGCTCATCGGTTGTAGCAAAAGCTTTCCGTTTTGCAGATTTGCCTGTAAAACGGTTTATTGTTAGCTAGTATTGACAACAAATAGATTTGAAATAATACCTTTTCTACGAGTTTCCCCTGCTTTACTTCTTCTTTCGTAAAAATTGTTTAGGTATAGTCCAGTGGTGCCATTAGGGTTCAATCCCTCCAGTGTTGCGCGTACAACATATCCGTTTGTATTGCATAAAATTTCATTATACAAATCGTAACTATGTTAACTCAAAGAAAAGTTCATTGCCTCCTTTGCTCGTTTACAGAAATAATCAGCGCAGGTGGAATGGTCCCCAAATATATGTTTTGGTCCAGTTATATCACTTCTCAACAAAGACGATTTGGTCGAGAATGATTCACTACCCTGTTTCCTATATTCAATGGCCTTGGTGACGGCATTTCTAAATCTTCTCAAAGTATCACCGTTTGTGATTCTTTTTCTAAGTGCTATGCGGTATTTTGAATCTTTGGCAATTTCCAAAATTTTATTTAAATAGTTTCTTAATACCAGAACTGACCAACGCACTGGACTAAAATGTAGGCAAATAAAATTCTATACAAAATAGGCTTGGATTTGAATATTTAATGAAATTTAAAAAAATATTATAGACAACTCGTGTTAGCGTGCTTATTTTTCACGCGTGTAGATTATTAAACTCGGCTGCGCCTAGTTTAATAACACTTCACACTTGTGACTAACACTTGTGGTCTAAATAACTATTATTTACTAGTATATTAGTAAGAATAGTATGAAATTTCAAAATGTAGTAATGACATTTAGAATTAGAATATGTAAGTAACATCAATGATAGTGTCAATGTATTGTTGCTAAGACGTTGCCTATAGTTGCATGGTTACCACGAGTTTGAGGGAGAAATAGTTTGACAAGTCCCTTAGGAGTTATGAGTAGATTTTCATATTTTGTATCTATGACGAAAATGTGCAATATCATCTTGCTAGTAAATAAAGAAATCATTGATACTATCTTTCAATGCAATACCTTCATAATAACGATGCGATAATAATAAAAGTTCCAAACAAGAAACGCCTAGTTTCAAAACGTCACAAAAAGGGAGCACTATGTAGTTAAATAAATCAAAACGCGGTGTATACATAACCTAACATCTAAATAAAAAGATATAAGATACTAAATGTATTATGTCCTCATTTAATTGTGCCATTAGTATACAATGCATCATAACACGATATCTAAAACGACAAAACAAAATCTAAATGTCATTGCCTAACACTCCCAACGGAATTTTTGCATTATTTCAATTTCAAAATAGAAAGAAAATTACATTTATCTAAAGCCAACATTTAGTATCTAGTGTAAGCTAGGTACTTACAGCTCGGCGCCGGGACAACTCGGCGCGGAGCCATCTCGGCGCCAGCCAACTCGGCGCGAGACCGCCGAATTCAAATTTGCAAACTACATTGTGCACTACGTAAGAAAATTATTATCAAAAAATAATAAATAAAGTGATCGCCAAAAAGCTGTCATCAAATGAAAAAAAAATATTGAGAATTTCTTGGAAAATCAAACACTGACGACCAGAGGTGGTTGCAAAGTGATTACAAATGAGCCAAACAAAAGTTGTCACATGACTTCCGTTATCAGTAAATTTTTTTTTTTAAATAATTACGAAGCAAGCATTTACTAGTCAAGATAGACACACATTTTACGAAAAAAAGTTTTCTGGCATTGAGATTGTTCAGTCAGCTAAAACTACCACACAATAAAAAATATCTTTGAAATAACACTTTTTGGATTTACACAATTTTGAAAAACTCCATTTTCTAAGTAAAGTGCTTTTTATATGACAAATATTTCTTTAATGTTTATTTTCCAAATCAAAGAATTTTAACAATTTTTTTTATTATGAAATAAAAAACTTTTTTAAAAATGTTTGTTTTCCCATAGCCGTCTTTGTTAACCCTAGAACGCATACATCTAAGAAAGTTACATTAACGCATATGTGGTGTCGTATACGACACCACACCTTTTTTTGTTTAATGAGGCACTTTAAATTTACCACACGCCTTTTTTAATATCTGGAAGTTAATTTTGACTGCATAGATGCATATTAAAGCGCAAAACGGAAGTTAAAGTTGTTAAAATATTTATTTATGAGTATAAATAAATTAATTGTTAAATCTAAGGAACTGATCAGGTAGGTACTAATATCTACGTTAAACAGTTTTGACAAATAACTACAGTGTGATTTTTTAAAAACTCAATTGCAGCAGGCCTTGGGTAGACTGAATCAGTTGGCAGTACTGAAGTGTATTGTTGGTGACACTGTCTGTGTCAAAACTGACGCAAAACCTAACCTGCTAACCTCGAATTTGACATAGACTTGCAGTGTCAGCAACAATACATTTCAGTATTGCCAACTGATTCAGGCTATCCAGGACTTGCTGCAATTGAGTTTTTAAAAAATCACTCGGTAGTCTCTGTTCAGCACATAAATTACACTGCAGGTTACCAGGTTAGGTTTTGCGTCAGTTTTATCACAGACTGACTCAAAATTTAACCTGCTAACCTCGCAGAGGATCTTTTTTTGGATCTCTCGATATTTGCATCATAACCTTAAAAAGTTATTTAATGTCAATTGAAATTGGTTCTAATTATAAGGGTGGCTATCTCTGTTCCTTCTAGTAATTATAGTTAAAATATTATTGAGTGACCTTTGTAATATGTTATATTGGTTGCCTGCTCCACTCTATCTGTTCGGCGGCTCAAGTATAATAGCTAACTAGCAATCCTATAAAGACAGTAGTGATAGCTATTTTAACAAATTCCACTTCGCATTACGTTACTATGAAAATTATGTACGTAAACTGACAGATGGCAAGTTGTTACCAACCAACACCTACCGAGAAAACGTGTTACATGATTGCATAGATGGCGTCATATGCGACACCAAGCAACTAAAAAAGTAATTATAAAGCTTGTAACAATTTTTGGAAATTAAAAATTAATGGGATATATCAATAATAATCTGCTGGAGAGGTACTGAAAATACGAATATGATAACATAACAGCAAATCACTAAAAACTAGATAGTTAGATAGGTGGTGTCTCATATGACGCCACCTATGCGTTCTAGGGAAAAGTAAAATTCTTTGATATGGGACCTAAACATAAAAGATAATGTGAGAGATCAAAGTTGACAGAAGATTTTGAAATTTGGTATAGGAACCTAGATGTTGATTCTAAACAACTTCTCCTAATAACTTTTTGTCGTATTTGCTACATAAAAGACGCGCTACTCTACAGTAATAGTTATTTACCTAGCAAGTTCGTAATTTTCCCGAATGAGCACGACCGACGGGAGTGCTGCATGTAGTGCGAATTCGGGAAAATTTTTCCCGAAGGAGTTAGGTACAATGTTTTTTGTAACAAATAACTGAAAATATTTTAAAAAATTAAAAAATAATTATTTAGTGTTTTACTAATTTACTGAGTTGACAGCACAAATCACTAAACTTTTATACCTATCCTACGCACCTGTTAGTTTTTGTTGACGTTTACAGCGCCTCTGGTGTTTGCAAGCGCAATTAAACCAACGAGGGACAATCCTCTACGAGTATATAATAAAGGAGAACAATCCAGACGTGTGTGGCCCGAGGGCCGCCTTGGAGAGGGGCGAAGCCCAAGGGCCCTCTTGGAGTGGGGCGGAGCCCCGAGGGCCCCCTTGGAGAGGAGCGGGGCCCTGAAGGACTCCTTGGAGAGGGGCGGAGCCCCAAAGGTTCCCTTATAGATGGGCGGATCCCCGAGGGCCGCTTTGGAGAGGGGCGAAGCTCCTAAGGCCCCCTTGAGGAGGGGCGGATCCCCGAGGGCTCCCTTGGAGAAGAGCGGAGCCCTGAAGAACCCCTTGGAGAGGGGCGGAGCCCCGAGGGCCCGCTTGAAAATGAGTGGAGCCCTGAGGGCCCACTTGGAGAGGAGCGCAGCCCCGAGTGCCGCTTAGAGAGGGGAGAAGCCCCAACGGCCCCTTTGGAGATGGGCGGAGCCCCGAAGTCCCCCTTGGAGAGGGGCGGAGCCCCAGAGGCCCCTCTGAAGATGGACGGAACCCCAAGAGCCTCCTTGGAGGTGTGCCAACGTAATAGGCCTAAAAATGGTGGTACATTGAATAGAATAGACGGCGCAATAGCGCGCGCAGCCCCGTTTATTATAAAAATTTACAAAAAACACAGTTCCCCTAGTTTTTGTTGAAAAGTACAAAACACCGCAGTGCGGGAAAAGTAACTTTCGGCGTATAAAAAATAGTTTTTTTGAAAACTTTCAAGGCACATTTGATTTTTCAAAACTGAAATGCTGTTAAAAATTCGCCTTTACCAAGCAGGGCTGAACCCCAAAAAATGAAAATTTAAATAGAGAATTTTTTACCTTTTACAAGAGTCGTTTCACCTATCGGGGACACACTGTATATACAGGGTGATTTTTAAGTTGATTCTTTCCTTTTGCCAGGATATAAAGCTAAAAAAAGTAAGCTATTTACCACTTTTGCTAAATATCAAAACTAACGAAGGTACAAGGTGTTAAAGTTTCAAAGTATGAACTAAAATTACTTAACGAAAATTAAACTGAACTTAATCTAACTTAATGATCAAAATTATCAGCATTCGCTTCTACACACACATTCCGTTTATAAGAGCGATGCGGCAGCGGCATTTTGACGACACTCCCAGTAAATAATAAGCATATTCACTCATTCATTATTTTCATAAACATGAGCCATTATTGCAGCAATAACATTAAGAAAATTACAATGGAAAACTACTTGAGAGATCATTGCTTGACAACAGAGATAAACAAAAATAAAATTGTCCAGCCGCCTTTGCGCCAAAGTTTAGTTTTTAATTTGAAACTTTAACACCCTGTAGCTCTGTTAGTTTTGATATTTCGGAAAAGTAGTAAATAAAAAAAATACTTATTTTTTCAGCTTTATTTACTGGTAAACGGAAAGAATCAACTTAAAAATCACCCTGTATATAAATATATATATATATAAAAAAATATTGGTAATGTTTACATTTCACTTTATACAGGATGACAGCTTGTCCGAAAACCTATTTAGCCCGTATTAGATATATTGAGTGATTTTTACTTAGTTAAAAGTGGCGTTTCTCGAAGTTTTTCGGAAATTAAGCAAGATTTTGATACGATTTTTATTATGTGTTAGTTTTAGCTAACTCAACAATGTCAAGGCCAGAAAACAACTTTATTTCGTAAATATTGTCCCTATCTTGGGATTTTTCGTAATTATTTAAAAAAAAATGTTGAATTTTACTGATAACGGAAGTCACGTGGCAACTTTTGTTTGGCCCATTTGTAATCACTTTGCAATTACCTCTGGTCGTTGGTGTTTGATTTTCCGAGAAATTCTAAATATTTTTTTTTCATTTGATGCCAGCTTTTTGGCGATCACTTTATTTATTATTTGTTTATAATAATTTTCTTACGTAGTGCACACTGTAGTTTGCAAATTTTAATTCGGCGCTGAGATGGTCTCGCGCCGAGTTGGCTGGCGCCGAGATGGCTCCGCGCCGAGTTGTCCCGGCGCCGAGCTGGCCCCGCGCCGAGATGGCGGCGCCGAGTTGTAGCACGAAGTTGTTTCATAATCACATTTTTACTTTTTCTTGGCCTAGCCAATCGATATTTTTCCTTTGGAATTCTAAGAATTGTTTAAATAAACAAAAAACCTAATAAAAGCAATTGTGGGGCACTATCAACTACTGTTACCGATATCGATACAGAAAGCAAGAGTGCGTAAATGGATTTTTTTAAAGGAAAATTTGGTATTTATACAGACAGGAATGTGCTAATTATTACAATACCTAATGGACAAAAGGCAGTGGGGCTAATTACTGTACTTTCACAATTTGTCATTTATAGTAATTGTTATTATCAGACAAATAATGTTTTAAAATTCCTGTGTAATGCTACAATTTCTCAGTATTTAAAATCGTTGACAATTACAAGATACGAATCACACCAAAATATTTCAGTAAAAATTCTTTCATACCGTTATTCGGTAACAAACAAGGACGAACTCAGTTATACATAGAAGCTTTGCTGCAGGTAATAGATTTTCAGACAAGGTACTTAGCGAAATAACCCGCTTCAGATATTTCCATACAACACAAAGTGATGGATCTACAGTTGCCTAAGTATTCTTCTTTCAAGGCGCAAATCAAAAATTCACCTCGCTTACTCTAGAAATGTATGAGGTCTCCTTAGCCGCATTAAACAGTAAAAATTCATTCACCGCGTATAGAAGTTTAGTATCTTATACTAGACCATTCCTGAGATTAGAAACCAATACGAATGCATCATTCTCCCCAGTTTCTGTGTACTACAGCAGTTATTTCAGTAACTATGGCGATACCGCACAAACGAATTAAACATTTGACAACTCAATACAAAATCATTACATTTATGAACCTCCTGTTTACTTTTTTAGTTCACTTATTTTCTTTACTCATGGTATTATGTAATTAAACAGGCCATACTTCTCGTATAATCGATTATTTTCGATCGTCTAGTTGTATAATATATGATTATTTCCTTCATATCCATAATAATGAGCAATCACCATAGTTTCTGTCAGTTTAATGACAAAAATTCAAACGTCAAAATTTAACCGCGGTTAAAAACGTGTAAAAATTTAATCGATTGTGAATAATTTTAACATGATTATTACAAGTGCTTCACCAACTGAATCTTATCTATTTATTGAAGAAATAATCACTTCGAACATTCCGCGTGCATGTAAACTAGCCTGAATACATTTTGACGATTTTCTGTCAGAATGCTTTGCTCTGAAGAAATATACTTATCTCGTACATTTTCCGCTCCAAAATCTCTCGTGCTCTGCACTCGGGATTCTTGTTGAACGGCAAATTTACTTGACAAATTTCTTAGCAAAATATTCTGACAGAAAGCGTCAAATCAGCTGTTTTAATGCACTTGGGATATTACTGGTGAATATATACAGTGCTTTCGTAAAGTAGTGGATAAATTCGTTAAAAACTTAAAAAGTAACTTTTGGAAAAACGCTGGGACCCGTCGATTTTTATTTTTATTTGCGCATTTGTTCAAATAAAATATACATACAGGGTGACCCGTGTAAGAGGTATGACGTCATCAATGTGTATCTTGCATCTTTTTATTTACGTTAAGCTGATTTTTGAGTATAGGTCCGATGATCAAAAATTAAGAAAAAAAATTAAAAATTGCAAAATACTAAATTAAATTACAATGAAAATCGTACGACACTCATTAATGACCAATAGAAAAATTAGTTCACGAGCCGTATCCAAGACAACAAAATTTTTTGGAAATTTTTTGTAGGTAGACATTACTTCTTTTTAGGGTTTGTGTCATTACGATTTTCTTACCGAATCTCCATTCGATCATTAATTCATATCCGGAAATTATTTTTCGTGCATTCAACAACGTCCTAATTTGCCCTCGCGTCCCGCTCGGGCAAATTAATACGACGTTGTTGGGACGCACTCAAAAAAATTTCCGGAAAGAATTAATGCTCTTATGAGATTATATGTGATAACTTCAAAAACAACTAAATTAAATGTACTAATTGTGCACCGTTGTCTGCCTGACAGTAACTAAGACGGCCGACATGTTTTTTATTGATTGCTGTTATTGATAAAAGCGTAAAATCATACTTCTTAAAATAAAATTTAGTGTTTTGCAAACTTAAAATGTTTTTCTTAATTTTTGGTCATATGCCCTATACGCAAAAATTACCTAGAGTAAGTAAACAAAATGTGTTTTTTTCAAATTCCGTAATAAAAATAGGGAGTTGCTATTTAAAAAGCACATTGATGAAGTCATACCTCTTACAGGAGTCACCCTATATGTATAGATTTTATTTGAAAAATCGACAGGTCCCAGCGTTTTTTCCAAAAGTTATTGCTGGAATGTTTAACGAATTTATCCGCTACTTTACGAAAGCACTGTATATATGATACAGCCAACTTGAGGCTGTAACTTTAATTATTAACGCCGTATCGTAGCAATATGTATTGTTTGAACTCCCTTTATCATCCTATAGAACCCAAAGAAGAAGATTTAAAGAGAAATTGTATTTAACTTTTTTAAATTATTTTCAGAAAATCTATTACTTTTCCAATTTACGGTACTCATTTCTAAAACATCCTGTATAAACCTAGCTAAGAAGAGCTATACTAATTTGATCTATTACTAAAATTAACATAATAAAATTCTGTATTAATTATATACATTTAATATATCTAATTACCCCCTGTAATTTGAACAGTTGGTCTGAGTTTCTATGTAATAGTTTTGCCAGTGACTAAACCCCGATAAGAACTTGAGCTGGCAACAACAAACAGGCGCAACATGTTCACATTATTCATGACTAACATCGGCGCAATCTCGTATCTTCCTTGCGACTAAAATTGTCAAAGCAAATAGTTACTCCATAACGATCACAAATCACAATAATACTAGAAAATGTGGAAGTGTTCATTCTAGAAACTGGGCTTTTCAAGTGCATTTCCTTTGTGCTCGCAGCAATTATCTTAATTATTAATTCAGTCTCGAAAGATGTAATTATCCTCGCCAGAGTCAAATGATCGAATGATTTTATTATGCAAGCTTTTAAATATGCAAATAGTGCTAATACAAACCTGTCAGTGTTTAATAAGTTTGACTAATGCTTACCTCTCTTTGTTGACTTGTTACACCTTCAGTTAGTCATTGTGTTTTGTAAGATTTCTAGTTTATTGCATAAGATTAGCGTTTCTTATTGAGCTGCTAGATAATTCCGGGATGGCATATATTGATTCTGATTGTCTATGTAACTATAATCTAGCGAACAGTTAAAAGCTAAGGCGTTCGTTTTTAATTAAAGTCTATTTGGTTCTGAATGATTAACGTAATTGTATTATTTACGATCCAAGTTGTCTAATCGTCAATTGTAAATTTTATTACATGCTAGGTGATTCAGAAATATTTTTTAATTTCCAACTAAAAGTTGGGTTTTTAACATTACGATTTCGTATTGTGCTCAAAAGTGCTGTTATTCGACCCTGGATGTACAATTTTACACATCAGTTTTAGTCACATTTTTATTAATACTTAAATTTGTTAATGTGGAAATGCGTTCGTCAAACCTGGTGGTGGCCTCGACATTGAAACTACTCTTAGGAAAACAAACAGAGTATAAAAAAGAGAATTAAGTAATTATTTTAATAAATTAGCGTGAGCCAGGTGTGTCAAATTACCGCGCTGAGGACGTGCCGAGTGTAATTATTAACATTGGCGGAACATGATTACCAATTTGCCAATGACTGTTTGCTGTGTTAAATTGCAAGGTCTGGAACATAGCAATATGGAAATTTGTAGTTACGTAATATTGGCTAGTAAACATCGTAGAATATTAAAGTTATCTGGATGTGCTAGAAAAGAGTAGGGCGGATGTCAATTGTACATTGTAGAAACGCCTTTCTTGAATTGTAAAATTGTACAGTTGCGGCCAATAAAAATGGGACAACCCTTATAACAGTTTTGTGTCTAATTCTAGCTGCTTGAATTTGTTTTTGTAGCAGTCCAGAGTTTAGCTACTAAAAGGAATACATTTGAATAATCACAAAAACCTGATAGTTAGGCAACTTAAGGCACTTAAGAGAAATACAGGCTGCATACCCTTCAAATAGACCTTTTTGAATTTGGTTAGGTGGCTATTCGAAATATTTTTGAGATTGATAATAAAAGAGAAACCACTTCCTGTTTTCCATAAAAAAACAGATTGAGGCTTCATGGCGTCAGCATACAAAGCCAAGCTAAGAACAGAATCCCAGCTTAAAAAGATAAATTTTGCAATTGTAAGGTTTTAATTAATATAATTCTACAATATATTAAGAAATATTGTTTTTTCAGGCAAATAGGATTGATTTATTGGGCATTTTCTCACTAGAAAAGCGGTTATTAGTTAACTGGTAAGTAAGAAATAGGGTAATTCATACAAATCTTAATTGAGCGTGTATTTGGTTTAGATTTTTGGCCTGCCCTCCAATCCTTACTTTTTAAAAGCAACGAGCCATCATGATAGAGTGGAACAGAATCCTCCAGAGAACCACTTTATTCGTTTGGCGATGGGGGTCGTTCCAGTTACATAAAGTTCAACTCGATGGGAAAGGCAACGATTACTGGCACCATGGATTGTTTATTTTGTATATAGGTTAGTCCTAAAAACTTTAAGAATATATAAATGCTGTCGAATTAATTAATATTATAAAATATGTCAAGTTACTACCAAATAAGGACATAGGCCATATTAACAACAGTCAAAGACCTTATAATAACGTAATAAGACAATTAATTACCTTTTTAGTAGCCAGGTGAAACAAGCCAGGTTATAATTTTATACACGTCAATTGATAGGGATTTAATGTTATAAAGCAGACACCTATCAAATAATGGGCATTTCTTATACTTTGGAAATGTGAATTAAGTTAAACGTAAAACCCATTAACAACATTAATTAAAACTATAAATAGGTTAAGGGGGTATAAAGAGCTCTTTAGATTTATCTTACCTGAAAGTGGTTGAATGTTAGTAAAATATAGAAAACCTTCTACAAAACTATAAGTTGATTAATCGATGAAATCAAAATAATAGTAACTTTATTTCAATATTTCTATATAAAGTGAAATGTAGGAAATACTATATTAATTAATCATTTATCATGTTAAACTCCCACTTCACAGAAATATGAACCTTGAATTATAAGATCGAATGTAAATATCTATATCAAAGAAAAACAATTCACAATTTAAAATAAAATTGTTGGCGCCGAATACTTCTTGTTTAATGAACTAAGACCTTTATGAGAAAATGAAGTAAACTAAAATCCCACACTTATCATACCCATATCGCAGCCGAGGATTGAGCTAGTCGGAGATGTGTGAGCCTTCTAAGGTAGGTTACAATAGTTGGCACATTTTATTAATATGTTATATTGCAACATTGAATATTTGACATTTGCCAAACAATTCCAAATTAGCAATAATACAACAAAGTAGTTATTCCCTATATAAATGCAGTGATGAAAAGTGGAATAATCGCGCAAATAGACGTAACTGTCTCATTTTTTATTGGCCGCAACTGTACAGAAATAGGCGATTAAGGTTTTAAATCGAGGTTAACTTATACCAAAGCCGTTTTAATACAGAACAGTTTTTAGAATTACATTTGTTACAAAGTCCTTAATTATTTAAGTTTTGTTTTTTCTCAGCCATTAACTGCTGCATGCCACTTGATTTATAGATTTATACAGTTTTTCAATAGCTTTATTTGGTATCCAGCTTCCCCTATAACTAGTTTTGATAACCATTTCAAAATCCATTGTACTGAAATATTGTTGTCATAACATTTAATAATATTAAAATAAAATTCTTCGAAACTGATTTTCATATGATAACTATCAAAATTATAGCAACTGATCTTATTCTAATCCAAAAATTTCACCTACACCTTATGTCGAACTGAGCTACTTCTTCATCTGCATTTAGCTTGTTGTCTTCCAATGTTGGACATAGGTCTCTGCTTTTGTTTCCACAAGTCTCTGTTCTGTCCTTTCCAAACCCATCCGAGTCCTGATATCGCCGTTAAGTAATCCATCCACCTGATTTGTAGTCGATCTCTTCTTATTTTGCCCATTTAAGGTCTCTACTCTTGCAGCTGATTATATGTTTATCCCATGATGTGACCGCCCATCCTGCGTTAGATCGTTGGCATATTTTTAATGATGAAGCGCTTTCAAATCGATGGTTATAGATTTTTGCGTTACCAACATATTTTTATTTGTTTTTCGGGATCGTTATCTATGACGTAAAGGTCAACTTAGCGTAACTTTGTTCATTGGTGACAACAACAACAAAATAACAGCCGTTATAAATACAACGATACTAGGACTGTTATAGAAAATTATTTTGCATTTAGTTACAGCAGAAACAACAATTCTCTCTCTCTCTCTCTCTCTCTCTCTCCTTCTCTCTCTTTTTAGCAGCCTTTACTAGTCCGCTCTTGGACATAAGCCTCCCCTTGTTGTTTCCAGGATATTTTATCTTGAGCCAGTTGATGCCAATTTCTTCCTACTCTGCTCTTGATGCCATCAAGCCAGCGTCTTTGTGGTCTACCAACACTTCATTTATGTATTCGAGGCCTCCACACCACTAGCGTTTTGTCCATCAACGTTGGTCTTGTCGAGCGACGTGGCCAGCCCAACTCCATTTAGATTTCGTTATACTGGTCGTAACATCTTTTACTTTAGTTCTTTTTCTTATCTCTTCATTTGTAACGTGATCCCTGAGACTCAGACCTTACATAATTCTCTCTATTGATCGTTGGGTTGTTCGCCGACTTTATCGTTAACGTTGTAGTTTCCATGCCATACGTCATTACAGGGAGTATGCAGTTGTCAAACACCTTCCTCTTCAAATTAGCTGGAATATCCTTGTTCTTTAGAACATTTGTTAGTTTTCCTGTAGCTGCCCATGTTAGTCGAATACGTCTCTTAACTCCGACAAAGTGGAGTGGGTTAACACTAAACTTAATATAACTAAATACAAGCGCAATCAATTTAAATAAGCAACGTATCAAAACTTACAAGGAAAATTAAATTTGAAAGATGATTTTTTGAAAAGTTTTGCCCTTATTATACTCATAATCTTTGATAAGCTATAATCTCTCACAGAAATAACAATAAATTCAATGCAAACACACTGACGTTCATTTTCATTCCTATACGCAGGTATAGAATATACATATATAAAGAAAGTTCCTCGCTCTAAAGTAATATACGTTAAACTTTATTATATTCACATGATCAAAATATTAACTACGCGACGTGATTACATGGCGTTTAGAAATCTAAGTTAAGCGTTTTATTAATTAAATTATAAAGCACGGGTATATAAAGTAAGTACTACTGCTTTGATACATAAAGAACAAAATCAGCATAAACAGGAATATCTAAAAACTTATGCTATAAAACTAATTACCGTAACTAAATGTTTTCAACCGCAACGTGTTTATTTGAATATAAATCAGTGGCTTATCTTAGAATCCAGGTGAACTGCGATGAGCAAGTAAAGAGGCACAAAGTCACCAGTAAAAATTTCTGTCTGGTAACCATATGAAAATATAGTAATTCAAGTTCACAACTAAACACTCAAATCTAAACGACCACGATCACTAAATACAAGAAAGAGATCAAATAGACCAAATACCCTAAGTAAAAACCCATAAATAAAAGTCCCTATAATAAAGGTGTCATTAGGAGATTAAGAACTGCTTTAACGTACTTTCTCCAGCCCTACGCAGAACAATCTAGAGGTGAAGACTCAATAAATACCTGAAGAGTAAAATGAAATTTTATCACAAAACTGGCAACCTTAATATTCACGGCTGACCAAACATCGGTGAATTTATTTAAGTCTATCGTATAGGTGCTATCCCAAAACTATCCACAAACAAGAATCGGGAACTATGATGAATACTAAGGTATCCATAGAAATAAACCTCTCCATTTAATTTGGTTTGAAAAGTTTAAGAAAATCTTGACAAAGTATTTACTATTCTTTGTTCAACTTATTTCCCTATTCCTAAGCGACGACAACTTGATAAAGCAGGTAAACGATACTCCGAATCTCAACAGAGGACGTCAGATGAGCTACGGCAATTCCAAAATATTACGTATAGATGGACATGGGTAACCGTAATTAAGTGGGTCACTCTTATGAGACGAGAAGCACAGCCAAATCTATACACGTTAAGTAACTCACCCTTAAACGTCAAACATGAACACATAAGTAATTATCTTAACTGACCCCGTTATTCGGCAAATTTCTTTCAAAAAAGCCAACACAACCAAGAGACAGCACGCATAACTCGATGGGCAAACGCATTTAGTAGTCCCGACCATAAGCAAAACTGCTATTCCGCGGTAACCGCAACGATAATCGTGACTGATATTCTTTTTATCTTAGTATAGTAATTAAGTGCTCTTAGGGCAACTCAGGTGAAGTATAGCTTTAGGATTATGCCCCAATTATAACCTAACCTCAAAATATGGGCAAGAAACATCCAAATATCTGTACAATCGTGTTAGTAATTTGTACACCTGAGACGGTTGCGATGTGGGTTTGTAGTTCTCCAATTTTCTTTTGCCAATTTTGTTATATAGACTACTCATATTAAGAAATTATCATTAGCTATTCCTGTCAGGTGAAGGATTTAAGCAAGGTTGTTGTTGTACTAGGTTTCAGAACTCAATTTTGACTATTTTAATAAGAAAATGTATGTAGCATATTCAATTACTCTACAATTCTTTACAATGGCTCATGTGCTCGCCTACCGATCATATCGGTTTCACGCTTCCTCAGATGTTTATTTTCAGACCAATCCAGATACACCTTAATCACTTAGATGGTGGAGAACACCTAGCGGACGTTGTGAAACTATGAACTTAGAAAGACAGCGACATAGATGTATATTACCTATTGTTATTTTAAAGAAAATTACTTATTCTGTGGAAAAGAAACTAATTAGAAGCAAGGAAGTAAGAAGAGCAAAAGACGTCGCAAAAACCGAACATGTTTCAACAATTAATTATGGCTAAGGTCCAAAAAAGAGATGACCATATTATCGTTGAGACCGATTTAGTCGCAGTTAAAGCTAAATACTACGAAAGCTGGTTTAACCAATTTTTGTCATCAATCTCGGGACAATCCCTTTGGACCAAAAACTCAGTGTAGCAATGAAAAATAGCCATTATAAAAATTTGGATGACTGTCAATTTGTTAATTTAGGTCTTTCAAGTGAATCAAGAAGATTACAAAGTATCGTGCCTTCAACAGTACAAACATTATTATATTTTTCCACATGTTTCTGATACCGCCATTATTACACACTGCCAGATTTAAAAAAATAACTGTCCGAACCCATAGAGAAAAAGGGCAAGTTTATGTTTACAAAGATAATAGGCAGTTCTGACTAAAATATAATTCCCTGCAATTTTTGTGTTAGTAATATGAGTTTTTGATTGAGAGTTCAGTTATTTTAGTTTCTATATCCTTTATGATATGTTAATCACATTATAATAAATATATTTTAAGTGTAAGTATTGTTACTTGGCACTGTGTTTATTAAACACTTCTTAAGCAATGAATAGTCTATACTCTACACTAATGCATCTCTCATATTCCCGTTATTTTTAGAGCAAATGTATCGGAACTAGGGTATTTATTGGAGGCATGTTCTAACAGTACCCAATTGCCTCGCATAATATTTAACGCATTTTACCTATATGGATTACAGTTACCCCAAATTCTGGGGTGAGTGAGTCCATTAACAACAAAAATTTAAAAAATAACAATTCAAAACATGCCAGTTTGATTTCAATTTCACTCATATACCAACTCACTCAAACCTCCAGGATATTTTCTGTGCATCTGAAACCTCATAAATGTTTGAATGCTATACATTAGGTAATTTTTCCCAAAAGTATTGTAAAATTAAATGGCAGTTACTCAACTTCATCTTATTTCGTCTTCGGTATTTAGTTTGAGATCGTATTGCTTACAGAAACTTTGTTTGATCGAGAAACAGCTGTAGCTTTTCTATACTATTCCGACTATTCGCAATGACAACAGTATCATTTACGTTTCAGAGCTTATTAATGAGAACGTTTGGTTTGAGTCCTTTCTCTGCATCGTCTAAAGCTTCTTTGAACATTTGTTCTAAATATACGTAGGTTCAAATACAAAGGCGATAGGATGCACCCTTTACTTACTTCTTTTTGGATAATGCTATCTTCTGTCAATCTATCATCCACTTTGATGTTTGTCTTCTGGCTTCTGGCCGTGGTACAGCTCGGCTATTTTGATCATTTTATCGTGTTGTACAAAGTCGTTTGCCTTTTCGAAGTCTATAAAGCAGAAGAAGACACCTTTTTATATCTTTGGATTGACGTTAGAATATAGAAGAAATTTTCTTTTGCAACTAGACTTTACCGAAATCTGTGTGTTAGTTGCTCGTTTATTTTCTTGCATATTTTGTCGTGTAAAATCCGAAGCACCTGACTGATCAGGTTGACTGTGCAATAGTACTTACACTCAATTTTTGTTGATGATGGTCTGCCATCCTGATGCATGAGTGTATCAACTCCTCTTTGACTTCTATTACATCTCGCAGCTTCCTAAACCTTTTGTTTAGGTTGAAGGTACAGTGTTTCTTTTAACTTTTTTTATATCTCTGTACATTCACTTGAGTACCATTCTTGTTTGGCCTTCTGAACTTTCGCCTTATTCTCTTATTGTGGTTTTCATAATATTTATTTGGATTGTTCGAAACTATACGGAAAATAATGACACTGAGCGTCAAATTCTTTAGCGGCTGCTTTAATCGGCAAAGTCAAAAAGGCAATTTGATGATACAAAAGCTAAAATTCGCCCCAACTAAGTCACACGTCTAACTGTAACAGGCATTTTCCAGCTGCTTGTCGCGAGGGAGTGGTTTGATTTGAACGAAAACGTAAACTAGGGAAATGACTTGGTGAACTAGTAATTGGCGTGGAAAAGGATTAAAGGACACCGCCGACAGGCCATTTTTAATTTCAATAGTTACGTGACCATTTGGAGCAGTTTTGGTACAAAGTTGACGAGTTTGCCTGTATATAGGTTCCTTTTCAGTCATATTTTCTCGTATAATACTTCATCTATTTGCATCTAACAATTCTAAAAGCAACACGCACGCACCTTTTGGTTCTCAAAGAGGTTCAGCGAAACCGCTCTAATCTCTACGCCGTCGTAGTTGCAGCTGCATTTTGCTTCGTCCCGTTTACATTAATTTTAAAACATAGCCAATTGGAGCAAGCAAGATATCTTCCGTCGCTCTCTGTCGTCCGCGGCATTCCTCGCGGTTGTCACGCGAGGCAGACTGCGATTCCATTGGCTGCAGGTGCGAGCACGCTTTAGGGGACTTCTCGACGGATCGTTGAAGCGAGAGTTGGTGTGGTTTTCTTGTGGAGTGAGCTTGTGGTGCTTTGTGTGTTGGTATGACCACCAGTTTGGTGGGGCCGTAAAGAGGCCTTTCTCCCATAGCTGGGGATTCATATTTTAGAGCTGTACGGATCTTCGGTCTCGTCCGTTTCGACTGTCCCGAGGGAGACTTAATTCAAACCTTGCCACGTTGGTGGATTATCCTCAGGTGCCGCCCGACTCCCACGCCTCTGCAGTACGTTCGTTGCAGTTGGTGAGCCTGCTAGCTGTCGTGATGCCATTGCTCGGAAGACCCATTCTGGTAGCGTGTGTAATTAGCATTAACAATGAAACTCATTCAACTGTTCAGGCCTAATTTATCTGTATTTACTTGCTAATGCAGTGTCGCTTGGTTGATGCTATTGATAATCAAATTCATGCAACTGTTCAGGCCTAATTTATTTGTATTTACTTGCTAACGCAGTGCCGCTTGGTCGATGTTACTGATAATCAAATTCATGCAACTGTTCAGGCCTAATTTATATGATAATTTGCTGATTCATAACGGCCTACCAAGGTCTCTTGTAAAACTAAATTTATTCAGATGTTCGCGCATAATTGGTGCGTTCTTTGTAGAAACATTACAAGCGTCGCTGAGGCCGCAGTGAACTAATTTCATGTGTTTGTTTAATTATAATTAGAGTTAAAGCGTCTTCCAGCTGGGCTATATAGTTTAGTCCATATATGACTGTGTCTACCTTTTGTGTATCACTAACTTACATTTGTGAGACCAATAGAACGGTATTTTAAACGAACGCTTATGGTTTCCGACGAGTCTGTGCATGCCCACTTCAGGTTACTGTGTAAAAATAAATTTACGGCGCAGCTATATGCGACGTCCAGTCTTGTCCATTTATTAAACTCTCTTGTTAATACTTCTCTGTCATTCTTTACATAAATAAAAATAATACAAGAGGACCTCTCATGCAAACACCATAAAAGAAAAGCAAAGATTAATTTAACCTGGTTATATTGAATTTGACTATAAGTACAGTAATAATAATGTAAGACTATACATGGCTGAATTATGCAAAATTAGACATAGGGAATTTACTTAATGTTACCATGGTGTTTGTAAACAAAATAACAACACAGCGATTACAGAAACTAATTGAAACTGGATTATTTCATTGTAATTTCAAAACCGACAATTGTTACTAGCATGGGTAAATTGATTAATGCGGATAATGTAAGACTGTACATGGCTGAATTATGCAAAATTAGACATAGGGAATTTACTTAATGTTACCATGGTGTTTGTAAACAAAATAGCAACACAGTGACTACAGAAAAAAAACGACAATTGTTACTAGCATGCGTAAATTGATTAATGCTAAAATAAAGTTGTCAATGTATAGTCTTACATTATTCACACGGTATAATAAACACAGACTAAATGGTAAGACAAACGTTATTCCTATAGCTAAATGACATCATAAAGTTTCACTTGTTGCAAACAGATAAGAGTTAAAAGCTCCTATCAAACATATAGCCACAGGTTACTTACTATTTGAAAAAAAACTAAATGTATCAATAAGTTACGTCGTTCTACAGTGTAAAAACCGCATAAATTACGTTTATAATATAGATTTTAATTTATCTAAATTGTCAGAAAGGAAAGAAAAAGTAGAAGCCGGCCCTGCAAATTTAATTTATAGAAAACGCAAAAAGCTACATTGTAACAGCGAAGAAAAGATTATATTACTTCCGGTGTAGTTAATCAAAAACGCGTCAGTGAAATAGAAGCGCAAAATTATTGTCGAATTGGCACTCACGTACAGCACCTCGTGAGAAATGCAAAATTTGCAAATCCAAGAGCCCGCGACGTATAAGTCAAAAATGCAAGTTCGCAAAACGGGAAAGTTCGAGACACCCCTGACCGGCAACGAAAGAAAATTTCCTTCTGGGAAAGCGCAAACCTGAGCTTAGTTCGTTTCCGGATCCCGCGAGATAATAAATTAATTACCTGCGTAAGCCGCTTCTCGGCGTACCGCTTTTCGGTTAAATGCCGCGTGCCGCTCGAAACAACCTAAGTCAAAATTGAAAGTTCTATTTAAATTATATGTGACTAGTGCAGTGCCAGGCCACTCTAAAATAAAGGAATACCAAAGAAGCCAGGGCTCTCCGAAAACCAGCCTAACACTTTCCGGAATCATTAATAAATTCGGGCGCTCCGCTAAAATAAGTAATAAACCATTCCCCGAGAAGTACGACGGCATTGTATAAAGGTCAGAATCTTTGCGGTATTATATTAACCAACTAACTGCAGGGTTGCGCTGTTTATTCGGTTCTTCCAGGGTGAAATTGATGTCTTAAATTTAAGCATAATTAACCAAATCTTTTACGAAACTTACAGTTAATTAATCATTAAACAGATAGCGGAAAACCAATTATAATTGATCCGAATTTTCAGGTTCTGTTAATATAGACTATTTATCCTTTGTGGGTGCCTAACAACCCCTACTTGCCAAAAACTGGTCAGCAGATGCGTTACTGCCCCTACGTGCCAATAGCGGTCTACGGGTTGAAACCACCCCTATATCATTAGGGGTGGCAGCACATTACAACAGCGTTTTCTTTTCGAAATGCATCACTGACTGTTTAATTGGTCCCAGCACCAACATTAGCAAACTGTATCAACACAATACCTGTTTAGAATCCTAGCGGCGCCGCTACAGGTTTATGAAACACCACTGGTTCAGCCGCACACTTGTTGGCCGATTTTCACTAAAGTCAGCATATTCTACAACCTATCGTTCTGAGGTTAAAACGTGAGCGCAGTATTTCGTTGAAAAAAATATGCATTAACTGGCAACCCTAATCAATATTGATGAAGACGTTAATTCCTTTTTGAGTGGTTTTATTTTGCGCCTTGACGGCGCCCGAAACTTTGGAGACCAAAGAAATCAATGTGTTTATATTATGTACGGCACTCGGCATTCGATTTCCTGTTGACAAGGAATGTTTCCTATCTCCTGCTATAATTGACTGCTAGCCGGAATTCGTTCGCCATTACAACACAATGGTCTATTATTTACGTACGCGCGAGGCACTTTATCTTACGAAGGAGGTAATTCCCCAATTTGAAATTTTGCTGAATTTCATTAACGATTTGCCCAAAACTTAAATTCATTGCATGGGCAGATCGGGGAATGCCTCCTTGCAAGCCGAGATTCGCTCTGAGCGACAATTTGAATAAGCGTATTTGCAGAATTTGGAAGAAGCGCTAGGTCTTGAAATTATCCTAATAGGGTGTCTGTTAATGTTCTCTGCCCCCGTTTCTTTTTGATGTTTTTTAACCAGATTCTTTTCTTTATCAACGCTGATTAGGGGCATCGATTCAATTGTATTTATCCGCGTTCTAAAGCTAGATATGTTGTCTGCACCGGTTGCTATGACGTAGCCCGCTTATCGCCTTCTTTATTGCTTCCGCGGCCACAAGAAGCCGCAATGAAACGCTCGATGCTTTCCCAAAATATTTGGTCATATACTGCATTTGGTGTTGCAATACTTTGAAATTAGGCGACGGAGGATGTAGAGTGTCGTTGTAAATGAGAGATGCATTTTAGAACGCTACAACCCCCGTTGGGCTGCCCGCGTCTTCTGAATTCATCACCGCTCAGGCTCTGAGTTACAACACACGTGTGTCGCGTTCGCGCCCCCGCGGCTTCGGCAAGGGGTGCTTTTTGAAGAAATTATATTCTCGCTTCCGCTTTCAGAATTAACTGTGTGCGTTCCGTCAATTTTGGTGTCTCTTGGAAAAGCTGAACTGTTTCGTTCCGTGGCAACTCTTGGTGTTTCGTCGTGATGTGTGCATTAGCTGTCGGGGTTGAAGTAACGCAAGTAAGGTAGTTGCGGTCGAAGAATCATTTACCGGAAGGTTGCGAAACCTCAATTTTTGCACTAGCGGATTTATTTACCGGATTCTGAAACGAGGCAACTCGATCTTATTACGTCGTCATGTCGTATCTAGCAAGTTTCGTTATTTCTTACTGGAAGTGTCGTTGCGACGTCTTTTTACCCTTGGGGGATTATTATCGTCCTGTCAACCCCTGGCTGATTCACCGACTGCCAACAGTTTCAGTGGGCATCAGACTAACTCCCCCGTATTCCGGGAACCAGGAATTTGTTCCTAGTTCGTACAGTGAATTTTAAAACCCTTTTGTGCAACGTGTGCTTACGTAAATTTAAGCTATTGTCAATGGGCACCTACTTTGAGATTGTGTTGTGTCACCTTTAATGAACATTCAGTAAATAGCACTGTAGCAAATTTTGGTTGTTTGAAATTCACGAGTAATGAGACCATTATTGTAAATTGATGTTGTTGTTGTCAAACTGATGATTTTTGAAGCCATTTTTGGCGATTAACTTTTTAGCTAAGTAATTTTAACTGTTTACTAACTATTCCAATTTGCCTCCATTTTGTACTATTATTTCATGTTTTTAAATTATTATTTCAACTGTTGCTTGCGAATTTGTATTGTGTTTTCTTTGTAAGAAATACAGAGGAGTGTTGAAAGATATGAACTAAAAGTAAGGTCCTGTCGGTGGTGAAAATCGAGCACTGCAGACACATTTATAGCTCCGTCTATATTTTCCACTTTTACGTAGACGGGTTTCTCTTATCAACAAAAGTGGTTGCGCTAACTTTTAACATCATTTACCTCGTTTACCAAAATTGTAGCCTTAATTAAAAGGTCGTAAAAAACCTGCCCTCTCGACTGAGTTGTTCGAGCAGGAGCAACCTTTTGTTACCGTACATTGTAACAGAGTTAGGGCCGCGTATTCTAGGTAGATTTCCTGTTTTATGTCGTAAAGTCATATTCGTGCGGTAACACAGTTTTTTTACATCTATTCTAGGTCGGCATTGGGATTTTCTATCTTCGCTATCTAACTTTTACACGGATTTCACTGCATTCATGTATGTTTGTATTATTGTAGAGGCTGGCCATAACAGATACAGTTTGTTGCTCCGAATCCATACTAGCCGACAGTGGGGGGTTTCTTGGCCAGCTCTCACCTTGGGTTTAACCCTCCCATAAGAACGGTTCTATTATTGCACTGAATTTAGGTATTATCTCTAGATTTGCTGTCTCGATATTTTCTACTTAACACAAATTAGAGAGAGCTTAAATTTCAGGGCGTTTTTCTAGATATCAGGCTAGCATATATTGCAATGAAATGTTGTAAAAGCTCCACGTTGCGGTGCCTGATTGTTATGCGATGTTGTAAAAGCTCCACGTTGCGGTGCCTGTTTGTAAATAAATGATTTGACTGTAAAAGGCCCCACGTTGCGGTGCCTGTTTGTCATGAACTGCCTATTTGTTTGTTTGCATAAAATTATAAATTTAATTAAGGCAAATCCATACACACCATTCTCAGTTTATTTTATACTGTGCTCACTTTGCCAGTCAGTAATTTAAGGCTGGTTAAAATGAAATGTAATAATTAATTGCACAAATAAAATGCTTGAATGCTCCTTTCTTAATATTTGTTTAACTGAAATATTATTTAAGCTAGCTCTCGGTAAACACGAAACTGCATATCTTAGGTTGGGTTCTGAAATGGGCTATATTTACAAATTAGTAGTTCATTTTAGATTATTCGTCCTGGAGTAACTCATATACCCGGTTCTGGTAGATAACAGTTACGATCTGTCAAGTGACACAAAATCGTCGCCAGTGAAACATCGAATTTTGAATACTTATTAAAAAAAAGTGAAGTTTACAAGGAATGGTCAGGTAAATAATTTGATTATTCAGCTTGGCAACAAAAACCTCGTCTTCGTTATTGATACGGTAACATAGACCCACGTCGACCGCTCACTTGTTTCTGGTACTTGAAAAACCGCCAATTTCGCAAAAACTGATGACGCCGTTCGATTTTTAACCCACGAAGTAATTGGACTTTTGAAAAAGCGCTAGGCCTCTTCAGCAAGGTCTACTCTTGTATTTTAGTTGCTTTCCCGCACACTAACCCTCAATTTACAGATCAATGCTACCTCTTAAAGTTCTCGACGATGTTGCTTCGATGCTTGCACCAGTTGAGACTACCGGATTCCTCTGCTGGAGTAGCTCCCCTGGGTGCCGATATTGCTCTAGGTTCTCTTGCAGACCCAGCCGACCTATTGCAGTACAGACCTCTGGGTTCAGCTCCTTAATTGTGCTGGAAACGACCCTCGGAAATTTCAGCTGATCGGCTGTCGTTCACACACTCAGATTCGGATTTGGAAAAATGTAAATTTTTCGTTGCGGAACTTTAACCAAACACTCCCACAGTAGCACGGACACTTGGGCAATAAAACCGTACACTTTTTATATGGTAAAAAACTTATTTATTATTCAAAAACATCAATTAAAAATGGAGCACAAATTCGACAAGCTTTCAAATAACTTAATTCAATTGTTCTCCTCTAACAACAAAAAAGAATCACGTTGCTATGTTACCACGGGGTTTTTTGTTAATTAAAAGTAAATTTAGATAGTAAAATACACAAATGGAGTAAAATTTGAGTACATAATTCTTAAATTAATATTTTCTTAAATCTAAAAAAAATAACTATCATTGTTCCTTTTGTCATGCATACAAATGTTTTTAAAATTTATTGCTCTGCTTTTCACTTTGTTTTATTAATGCACTGGAGATTGAGTTCCCGATTTAAACACGTTGCTCGCTTTGCTTCTATTATGTTGCCTAATTTTGGGATTGCTCTTTGCAGTTTTCTATTTTCCTCTATTCCAATCTCATTTACCTTTCAGATTGCTTGTCATTCACTGACTTTTGCTTTGATTAATAATTTCGCTCATTTAGTCTCCACATAACAAACCTTTTGTGTCAATTAAATTTTGTGTAGTCTGGCTTTAAATATGCACAAACCTATTATTAATTATATTGCTTTATTCAACTTCAAATTCCAACCCTCTGAAATATGCTTTGCGTGCCTTTATCCGACTAAGTACTACTTGTCGCATCTCATTACCAATGCATTTACTACTTGTATTACTGTTTTAAAATTTCAGTTTCATAAAATATCTTAACTGTGCTTTACTAAATCAGTTAAATTTTTGCACTGTAAACAGTTGTAAGCTTAAAACCATTTCAATATGTATCATATGTAACCACTGAAAATACAACAATTCTAGACACAGATGTAAACTGTAATTCGGATCTTTAAAGAAGACAATTCTGTAATTTATCATTAACAAGACGTAATTTTATTCAATTATTAGGAAAAATTCAAAAGCTGCAGTCAGCCCTTCGTGATTACACATGCAGCCTTGCTCTGTTCCGTTTTGAGATTGCAACAAGGTTGTCGCAGGCCGCAGAATGCTTGTAGCTTAGTGTACCAATAGTAATATTGATTTTATTCTCAGTCGTAGACAGTTATTTCCTCAGATGACAATTTATAGGTTTAGTACATTATCCAAGTTCTTGCAAACTCAAACTGGGGCGGCATTAGATGTTATGCATCTAATCTCCAAGTAAACAATTCCTGGCGATAAAGTGCAAGATCACCTCTTGGAATTAGCGTAATCGTATTCTGGATATGTAATACAGAAGTTATCAGTTATATACACATTTCATACAGACGACCTTCCATGAAAATCTACGAAGGTGTTCTATGAAGCTCTAGAATTATGGTACCACACTTTGGTTTCACTGCGATGCAGCGTTCGGTGTGAGGAGGCCCAAATTCCCAAAAATAAAATCGAAAAAACTGTCAGGTCATTTTGAGTAGCGTAACGTACTATAGTTAACCATTCACGCCTTTTGGGCAGCTTAGTTATATTTCAAACCCGTTCCCACCATTTGATCTTCGCAACACCAATGCTCACAAATACTAGCTCTTTTTGTTTAAATCCGAGCACTTTGTAGATTAGAGCAGTCCGCCCATTGTAGCTATTTCAAACCATCCTTTATATGACACGTGTCGTCTGGGCGCAAGCTATACCGGTTTGAACCGCCAAGCATGTCGCCTCTCCATTGGTCACTTGGGGACGCTTCTTTTGGCGGTAGTTTGGCTAACGGTCGTTTGGAAGGGATTATTTTGTTTTGGTTGCAGGCAGCGAGTCGATCCGAGGCCACCGAGCTGAGCGGTGGTGTATCGCCGCGCGAACGTCCCCTCGCGTTTCACCGCGATGGGGGCGTTTGCTTTTGTGATTGTATTGTTGCCGCGAAGGTTATTTCGATGCCGTGTTTTCTTGCACAAAGTGAGTCTCGAGGCAGTCGTGGTGAGATAACGTACGTGAGATGCTTTAGTGTGGTTATGGTAGCCGAGAGCTCTGTTCTTCCGTCGTAAGGCCGTGTGTGTGCAGGCCGATTCTTCCCTAAGAGGGGATCTATTCCGCAGAGCTTCTAAACTGTAGGCTCCAACGTTCCGTGGTCGTAGCAGACCGCCATTACAGTCTTCTGAACCTTCCCGCCGATGCAGCTTTAACACCCACGCTTCCGCTTCCGAATTGTTCGCAACAGGCGATGTTGGCTGATGTTGTTGCAATGCTCAAGCTTAGCTAACTCCCAGACACAGGTAGCAATGTGAACATGTAATTTGCGCTCATAGTGACCGCTAGACTTACGCATTCTTTAATAATTCACTAATTAACGCCAGTATAGCCCCTTTTCGCATGTAGTGACTGCTTATTTAATGTAATCTGGCCGCAATTGTTATTAACGAACTATTTGAATATGCCAGGCCTCCATTTATGCTCTGTAGCCATTTAATTTACGCGTCCTGGCTGCATTCTTTAATAAATCACTAATTAACGCCAGTGTGGCCTCATTTCGCATGTAGTAACTGCTTATTTAATGTAATCTGACCGCATTTGTAATTAACGAACTATTTGAATATGCAACGCCTCCATTTATGCTCTGTAGCCCTTTAATTTACGCATTCTGGCTGCACTCTTCAATAAATCACTAATTAACGCCAGTGTGGCCCCATTTCGTATGTAGTAACTGCTTATTTAATGTAATCTGGCCGCATTTGTAATTAACGAACTATTTGAATATGCAACGCCTCCATTTATGCTCTGTAGCCATTAAATTTACGCGTCCTGGCTGCATTCTTTAATAAATCACTAATTAACGCCAGTGTGGCCCCATTTCGCCTGTAGTAACTGCTTATTTAATGTAATCTGACCGCATTTGTAATTAACGAACTATTTGAATATGCAACGCCTCCATTTATGCTCGGTAGCCATTTAATTTACGCGTCCTGGCTGCATTCTTTAATAAATCACTAATTAACGCCAGTGTGGCCCCATTTCGCATGTAGTAGCTGCTTATTTAATGTAATCTGACCGCATTTGTAATTAACGAACTATTTGAATATGCAAGGCGTCTATTTATGTTCTGTAGCCCTTAAATTTACGCGTCCTGGCTGCACTCTTTAAGAATTCACTAATTAACGCCAGTGTGGCCCCATTTCGCATGTAGTAACTGCTTATTTAAGGTAATCTGACCGCATTTGTAATTAACGAACTATTTGAATATGCAAGGCCTCCATTTATGTTCTGTAGCCCCTTTAATTTACGCATTCTGGCTGCACTCTTTAATAATTTACTAATCAACGCCAGTTTAACCTCATAAGTTACTATATGTATGGCCTAAACTTACAGTATAAGGAGTCTGTATTAGTGATTACGCGCCACTTCAGCTGGGGGCTTAGAATCTAAGTTAGCGTAGTGTAAACTCGTGTAAATCACCCTAATCAGTCAGATCAATAGATGAGTATTTGAACGAAGGCCTTGTCATTGCGGCGAATCTATGCATGCTCTTTCAGGTTAAGCCCTTTTGTGTACAGATTTGTGTAAGGCGAAGCTTGAGCAATAGAGCAACACAGGTAGGTTTGACGGCGCCCGCTGCAGTGACGACGAGGACTGGGAGGCGAGTTCTTCCCCTTTCTAGGCCCGAAATAGGTATTAAAGTATTTTGCCCAAAATTGTAATTCGAGGTTTTCAGCCTCTCAAGTACCGTCCTGACGTAGTACCTTGTGTACTTCTCGGCCCGTCCAACCGTCCAGGTCCGGTTGTACAAGAGTATAAAGACAGATCTGGTGACGCCCTTTTATTTCGACTTACCCTATATGTGACACGCCACGCTTGCCCTATGACGTACCGTTTGGACCACGCTCATCTCCTGAGCGTATCAGCCGAGGCCCTTAGCCTGTATTGTCAGATCTCAGGCTAACGTGCCATCTTTTCCCGGACTTAACTAGTCGTGTGATACTCACACCGCGTGGGTGTCGTTAAGTCATTTTTATACCGTAACAAAACTTTCCTAAAAAATTGCTGTTATTGATATTTATCCTCTTCACAGACAACATTTCCCTCTTATTCATAAATAATACCCCATTGTCAGTATCTGCTCAAAAATTCTAGGGAGAAAGATAGCTGGAAGGGGGGAGTAGATATCACACAGAAGAATTTCTATGACTATTTCTTTCAACTTGCTGAAATTTAAAAGTTTCGGCCGTACATACATTCCGGAATTTAAAAATTATTTCGCATATAACATTAATTTTTCTAATTTAAAAATACCTATTACGGTTAAAACAACTTTTCAGGAAATTTCTGTCGAATATTCCTTATGCACATCAAACTGTTTTTCAAATTCACTTAAGCACTACGCTAGTTCGTGCATTCAAAAACGTTGTTGACAATTTGATATGCACTTGAGATATTACTACTGAAAATGTAAGGAGATAAATGACAATTTGGTTCTTAAAACTGACTAGCGATTTCGATCATCTTCACAGACTCCCTACGCATTTTCCTCTTAGCCTATGGTCAGTATACAGGGTGTCTCAAAAATGGTGTCCATCCTTTATACGTCACATTACTAACCAATTATGACTCTAAATCTACAAACAACATTTTCCTGTGATGGTTATTTTTGAAGTTATAAGCGTATGAAGTTTCATATGCAGATTCTTTCTTTATAATATTTTTCCAAAAACTTTGGTGTCAATCATTTAAAACGATCCAAAGTTAAATAAAAAAGATGTTGAAATCAATTTTTTAACACAAATTTTAAGAAAATAATAGGTATTTTCCGACTTCGATTAACGCAGGAAACACATCTGGCAACTTATTTGTCATTTTGACAGAACGTAAATAGTGAAAAAAATTGCCCACTTTCTACTCCAAAACCATATATCTAACAAAGAGTATGTTTGAGCACTAATCAGGATCGAAGGTACAATGTTTGTAGCCTTCTCAGTTCTTCGCTATCTGGAAAACTGCTGATCGCCAGCTCGCCTTGGAATTTGTGGACTGTATGATTGTAGGTTTCACTGAATTATACACACGTTGAAAAGCGAAGGTAGTAATTTATTGCCATAAATTAACACGAACAGTTTAACATTTACAAAGAATTAGCTTTCGGAGTGCGGACCGGTTTGCATGCTGCCACTTTGACAGATGAAACGTAAGTGTTTTTGGAATCGGATGCCGGCGAGGCAGTCTACTGCGCACAGTACGAATTCAGAATGTAAGAGAGGCGGCAAAAGTTTATAAAGTCCTTAACATACCGCCCGCCTTGGAAAGGGTAACCTTTCAAATAAAACAGTACAGAGTTGACATGTAAAAGCTAGAGTAAAACATGTAACATGAACACACATATATACAAAGCCTAATAGTACATGGATCTTAATCTAGTACAAGAAAACCCGAACAATGGGGAGCCAAAAGGCTTTACGAAAACTGCGCTGAACGCTAACGCACTAGTTCACAACACTAGGTAGCGGGCACAATTTAGCGAAGGATCGCTTCACGATCCCTGACACAGTGTTCACTGACGCCACACGCGTAACGCCGTCAAGGCCAGGGTGCAGCTCGGTGACCCGGCCTAACCTCCACTTCAGAGGGGGTAGATTGTCATCCTTGATGAGGACCATGGAACCAGGCTGGAGGTCCGAAAGATGCGTGCGCCATTTGGTGCGCTGTTGGAGTTCCGAGATGTACTCTTTACTCCATCTCTTCCACACATTCTGGTGAAGTTGTTGTATTCTCTGGTATTTAGACAGCCGAGACTCGACTATCTCAGTTACGTTGGGATCAGGCAGTGACACCAACGGACGACCAATCAGGAAATGAGCAGGAGTCAAAGGCTGAAGGTCGTTTGGATCAGAGGACAAAGGAGACAGGGGTCGGGAGTTTAAGGTCGCTTCCACCTGTGCTAACAAAGTGCTAAATTCATCATAATTTAGACTAGCGTTACCTATAACGCGACGTATGTGATGTTTGGAGGACTTGATTCCGGCCTCCCACAATCCGCCAAAGTGGGGACGTGCGCGGGTATAAAATGCCAAGCTACTCCGTCGTTCGCGACTGATTCGGAAATAGAAGGGTTTTGTTCCGCGAGAAAATTGCCTAATTCGATTAACTCGGAATTAGCGCCTACAAAGTTAGTGCCGTTGTCTGAGTAGACATGGAGCGGTTTGCCTCGACGAGCCACAAACCGGCGAAAAGCCATTAAGAAGGTTTCAGTAGAAAGATCAGCGACCAATTCAAGGTGCACTGCCTTTGTGACGAAACAAACGAATAGACAAAGGTAGGACTTTACTAGTTTAGAACCACGTCCCTTGCGATCCTTTATCATGAAAGGTCCACCATAATCAATACCAGTCGTATGAAATGGGGGCGATGATTGAGTACGAGAGGCTGGCAGGTCTCCCATTATGGGTTCAGTTAACCTAGGAGAGAATCTAAAGCACCGTAAGCATTGATGAACCACTTGCTTGACGATATTTCTGCCAGAGGTGATCCAATATCGTTCTCTGAGATTAGCTAACAGCATTTGAGGTCCGGCATGGAGAAGCCGAAGATGCTCATGCGATACTAGGAGTTTGGCGAATGGATGTTTGCCAGAAATCACTAGAGGAAACTTCTTGTCAAAGGGTAATTGAGAGTTGTGGAGCCTACCACCAACTCTTAGCAGTCCCTCGGAATCCAGAAAGGGATTCAGGGATATCAAAGCAGAAGATTGTTTCACAGGCTTGCTCTGTGACAACAGTTTAAGTTCGTCGGGAAATGACTCGCGTTGGGAAAACCTGGCAAGCCTTACAATAGATGCTTGCAGTTCATCTGTAGAGAGGGGACCAGAAAGACGATCAGCCTTAGGGGCTCGAGCATTGTTATGAAAACGAAAGCAATAAGCTATAACTCGTTGTAAGCGAGCAAAGCTTGAATACTGATTGAACGGAAATGGTTCAACAGAGGTTACAGGAAGACTCTGAACTTCTTTTTTGAATTCTGGAAGCTCAGCACGAACATGTTTGGAAGCAGGCCAAGGTGCCTCGACTTCGCTTAGCCAGGTGGGACCATGCCACCAAAGGCTTAACAGACCCAGCGGGTCAAATATCTGCGATCTTTCAGACAAGATGCTACGCTTGGTAGCCTTACTACTTGTAGAATTTGAAATATGGGATATTTCAGACAAGCTGCTACGATTGGTAGCCTTACCACTTGTAGAATCTGAAATATTGAACATGGAAGTAGGCCAAGATGCCTCACCTTCGCTTAGCCAGGTGGGACCGTGCCACCAAAGGCTTGACAGACCCAGCGGGTCAACTATCTGGGAAATTTCAGACAAGCTGCTACGATTGGTAGCTTTACTACTGGTAGAATCTGAAATCTGGGATATTTCAGGCAAGACGCTACGCGTGGTAGCCTTACTACTTGCAGAATCTGAAATATTCTCTACTGATAAGAATCTTTTCTGAGCGATTTGCAATGAATCACCCAATACCTCTACAGGTTTCTTGAGAGGGATAGAGACAACGAATCGACCATTCGCTTCTCGTTGAGTATTTTGCACGAAATGTGCCTCACAGGCGTTCTCTTCATTTGTGCGAACCTTTTCCTCTGGGTAATGTTCGAGTTGCCAAAACCTAGCAATGGGGTCAGAAGCATCCTCGATCGTGCCAAGATTGCACTGTACAGGGTACGCAGAAGGAGGGCCTGTAGGTCCAGAAACAATCCAACCAAAACGAGTCTTTTGGAGGATAGGAAGATTTGGGCCTAGACCAATTTGTCCAATACAAAGGAGCTGCCAGAAAATGGGCGAACCAATCAGAATGTCGATGGTGCCCGGTTGGTCGTAGGACAGATCTGATAACTTGATGTTATCAGGAACCTTGAAGCTGTTTCGCTGGACGCGAAAACTTGGAGTAACACCCGTAATCTCATCGAGAACAAGACAGGATAGGCCAATGCCGTATGAAGTGTGAGGGGCTTGCAGCTTGATATCACACCTAGCCTTGATTTGAGAAGTAGCTTTACTTAAGCCAGAAACAGTAACGTTGACTTCGCGAGTTGGAAGCTTCAACTTTTTACACAAATCTGAACGTATGAAGTTCGATTGGGAACCGGAATCCAGCAGGATTCGCACAACATGAGGCGTACCATCATCAGCGATGAGTTTAGCGGTAGCCGTAGGTAAGAGTACCTGAAAAGCATTCGAACAGAATGCCGAAATCGATTGGTTTAGTTCAACAGGGGTTTCTGCCGACATCGCAGATCCTGGTTGACTAGAAGAAGCGTTCTGAGGCTTATCCTCATGAAGAAGTGTGTTGTGCCTTGATTTGCACTTTCTACACGTATATTTGGAGCTACAAAGGCTCGCAAGGTGACCCTGAGTTAGGCAATTAAAGCATACGCGGAGCTCTTTTGCCTTTGACTTTCTGTCAAGAACAGACAGCTTGACAAACTTATCGCATTTGTACAAGGAATGAGATCCTTTACAAAGTGGACACGAAGGGGTACCTGACACAAATGATTTCGAATGTACCTTGGAAGACTTTTCGGGTACAAGCTTAACATTTTTTACTTCCAGAGTTTCTAGAAGATTTGCTGTATTTTGTAAGAATTCCTTGAACTCATCAAGATTAGGCAGGTCAGAACTTGACCGGTTTCTAAGGACCTCCCATTCACGAAATGTAGTGGGGTCCAGTTTTTTAGAAACTACATAAATTATAACAAAATCAAGAAGCTCGCTTTCGGTAGCGAATGATTTGATTGCTGCAAAATGTTTGAAGAACATATCGCTAATCGTACGCAATTTAGTTGCAGATTCCTTACTGCAAGATTCGAGTTCAAATATAGCCTTGAGGTGGTTATGAACCAGAATTTTTGGATCATTGTATCGATTGCACAATGCATCCCAAGCTAGAGTATAATTACTCGCAGTAAACTCTAAACTTTTTATAATTTGGCTTGCATCACCCTGTAAACTAGCCTTTAAGTAATGCAGCTTTTGAATATTAGTTAACGCTTGATTCTCATGAATTAAACTAATAAAAATCTCACGAAATTCCAGCCATTCTGACACGTTCCCTGAATATTTGGGAATCGATATGGCAGGAAGGCGTACAGCTTGATTATTGCAATGTGAACTGCAATTTGAATGCGTTGATCTTACGCTACCAGCAGGCGATCCAGAACGATCTAATGCAACATCAGACTGTTTGTTGTATTCATTAATCAAATATTCAGCTTGTGAAATTGCAAAATAATAAGAATCCTCAAATTCAACTTGTTGCTGCATTTCAGATTCTGTATCCTCACTGGTTTCTAAAATTTGTTCATGAACCGCATAATATTCCGATAACAAGGTGGCTGTATCATTCAATCTTTTTTGCAATTGAATAATCTGAGCGCTAGATAAGAATTGATCTTCATCATGAATTTTTTGCAAAGATTGCACGTAATTTGAGAAACGCGTAAGCTTTCCCTTGATAGAGCCACGTACTCTTACAAGCGGATCCATAATTGTTGAGATTAAAAACAATTTAACCGATCGATTTAACTTTTCGTACGCCTCTGGCGTGAATTTTGTACGCTTCTGGTACGCGGACCCAACGGGTCAACTATCTGTGATATTTCAGGCAAGATGCTACGCGCGGTAGCCTTACTACTTGCAGAATCTGAAATATTCTTTAATGATAAAACCCTTTCGCACGCCTCTGGCGCGAATTTGTTTATAACGCAGACAGCGCTTGCTAGCAACGCGAGAAACTTGTAGCTTACGACGCAGAAAACGACCCTGGTACAACGCGGGAAGCTTGTTGCTACGACGCAGAAAACGGCCTTGGTACAACGCGGGATTATTTATGAAACATGCAGGGTATATCGCTAACAAACGTAATAGCTTGGCATTTCACGCAATTAAAATGTTTATATGACTCATAAACCATTTGTTTACGCAATAATACGCAGCTGAAATTATGCACACATGCAAACACAGACGAAATAAACCAAATTTATGCATAGGAAAATCAGGCTTACATTTGATATTGGTGTGTGCCGCCTTGCCGTTTTCTGTTCCTACTACCGTCTGGCTAGCAGCTGCAATGCCCACGTGCACGAATCTTGGCGTTGATAGCACCGTCTGCTGTCTTCCTTCCTCTCGTTACGGGCACCGCATGCGCCCTCTTCGTTCCACGCGTTGCTGCGAATTTGGACGCTGCTTCCTTGCGGCCGATTGCATGCGATGCAATACAAACTGAATATGCTTTGTACTTGCCTATGACCAATGTTGTCGAATGCTGTCGCTGTTTTGGACCCGCAACGACCTAATGTGGTTTAATCCGGTTCTGTAGGACCAATGTTTGAGCACTAATCAGGATCGAAGGTACAATGTTTGTAGCCTTCTCAGTTCTTCGCTATCTGGAAAACTGCTGATCGCCAGCTCGCCTTGGAATTTGTGGACTGTATGATTGTAGGTTTCACTGAATTATACACACGTTGAAAAGCGAAGGTAGTAATTTATTGCCATAAATTAACACGAACAGTTTAACATTTACAAAGAATTAGCTTTCGGAGTGCGGACCGGTTTGCATGCTGCCACTTTGACAGATGAAACGTAAGTGTTTTTGGAATCGGATGCCGGCGAGGCAGTCTACTGCGCACAGTACGAATTCAGAATGTAAGAGAGGCGGCAAAAGTTTATAAAGTCCTTAACAGAGTACCTGGACATGATGCTTTTGTTGGGTGAGCATATAGGAAATGCTGAAGCTGCAACTAGAGAGTACGCTGAACATCATCCGAACAGAAGACACCCATGTGGAAAAACCATCAGAAGATTGGAAGATAGATTGTTAGCTACGGGTCAGTTCGAAACACTAACCCCTGATAGAGGCCGACCAAGAGGTGTAAGAGTGGGTGATGTAGAAAATGTCTTAGACTTAGTGATTGAAAATTCCAGAATATCAACGAGAGAAAGACATGACTGGCGTTTGCCATTCTTCAGTTAATCGAATTCTACTCAACGAGCATTTTACTAGACCCAGGCGTTAATAAAATGAGATTTTCATGAACGTGTTAATTTTAGTAACTGGCTTTTAAACGTTTTAGGAAGATATCCTACTTTTACAAAAAGATTTGATGGCAAGACGAAGCAACCATTTCGAGGAGCGGTTATTTTAATCAACACAATATGCACGTTTATGCCGTAAAAACCCACATGTGAACCATGAATCTTCACACCAACATCGCTTTTCCATCAATGTGTGTGCAGGCATTATAGGAAATCAACTTTTGGGATCAGTATTTCTACCGAATAGATTAAATGGCGAGACTTTCTTAGATTTCTTGTCAAACACTTTAGAAGACATGCTAGATGATCTCCCTTTGACTGTAAGAAGGGATATGTGATTACAGTTAGATGGGGCTCCACCCCATTTTCATGCTGGTGTTCGACAGTTGATAAACGAACACTTTCCAAATAACTGGATTAGTAGAGGTGGTGTTGTTAATTGGCCAGGCAGTTCGCTTGGCATAACCCCTCTAGATTCTTTTCTCTGGGGACATGTAAAATCCATTGTATACAGAACACCCGTAGAGAACGAAGATGTTTTAGAGAGAATACGACAGGCATTTAGAGAAGTTACTCCATTAATCTTATAAAATGTACATAACGATATTCGGTGAAGGGCTCAGGCCTGCTTAGATACACAGGGTCGCAATTTTGAACAATTTTTATAAAATTAATAGTTTGTTGATTCCTGTTTTTATTAATTAATAAAACCATTATTTCTAACATGTGCCTTATTGTCAAGTTTCTTTTATTTAAAACTTCAATAACTTTCAACTGAAAGGTCTAATACTTTTTCTGGAAACGATTTCCTACTCTATAGGGACTAATAATGTAACCTTATAATGGATGGACTCCATTTTTGAGACACTGTATAACAAATATTTTAGAAAGTAGATATCTGGGGAGGAAGGGGGGGGGGTTAAATTTCTTATAGATCAATTGCCAAAATTTATTGAGATATGCTATGAAGCTTTAGAAGGATGGTAAGAGACTTTGCTTTCAAACGGTGTGGGGAGGCCCAAATACTCCAAACATGTCAAAACAAAATTTTTTATTCAAAAATTGCTCTAAAGATTTTGATGATTTTCATAGATGGCGGTTTCCTCTTACTCATAAGTCAATATCTTCCCAAAATTTCCATGGAGAGATATATCTCGGGGTACAAATATTATTTCAATGCTGAGTTTATAGGGTATGAAAAATGGAGTCTATTGATCGCAAAAATAACGGGTGTTTCAAAAAGAACGAATTTTTAAATTTCGCACCATTTTTTTTTCTGTAAAAGTTGCAATCCCAAACAATTTACATCTGTCATCTATGATTGCTGCGATTTTTAGTTATGGAGTACTACACTAGAGAACAACTCCTTAACATCGTGAAAACCGATTACCAAGTAGGGGAAAGTTACGCTGAAACCGTTCGCAAAGTTCTTGGAATTTTCAGTCATGAAAGTGCACCAAATCTGTCCACTTTTCAGAGGTTGATTAATAAATTGGTATAAATTGGATCAATTATGAACAGTACATTGTCGTTCCGGTTGTACTCTAGAAATCATTGCAACTGTAAATGTGAGTGTTGCTGAAAATCTGTTAACGTCACTACACGTGATAACGGAATTCTTGTGGCTTCAAGTGGGAAGTATAGACCTGGAAAACATGTGGTTTCAGCAAGACGGCGCAACCTGCCACACTGCGCTTGAAATAATTGATTTATTGGGAAAACAATTTTTGGATCGCATTGAAACGTCAAGGAAAGTTGGCCACCGAGTTCGTGCGATTTGACACCGTGCGACTTCTTTCTTTGGGATTTTTTAAAATTACAGGTTTATGCGAATAAGGGTGCGTATACATTGGGCGAGGCGCCCTCGAGTTTATTGGCGACCTACAGAAAGGAAAAAAGCAAAGTAAAGTCATCTATGGGAACAGGAACAGGTTTATTTAATAAACTTGATAGTAATAAAGCACCACTACACAAAACTAACAAAGCTGCCGTTTGTTCTTCGTCGTCTGACATGTTGGCAGGTCTACCTTCTTCGCTCTCCTGGACAAGTACCAATCCTTTAAGTTCGTGGGAAGCTCGCGTGGTGCTCAACTTGCTATGCGGATCAGATAAAATTCGCAGGAGGCTCGCGGCAGGCTCGTTGGTCAAAAAGCGCGACTCAGGCGCGACTCGCGCGCGGCTCGCCAAATGTATACGCACCCTACCACTCGAACAGGTCTTAAGCTCTGAACAGAATTGCCTGAGAGGCTGCTTTAGGATTCCGTTACTTTGCGCTGATTCTATCCGTCAAGCACGTAAACAAGACTGTGTTTACGTTTTAAACCAATGTAGTCAATGGTACTTGAACGGACGACAGTAAAAACCACCCTTGGAGCACAGCCTCATGCCCCATAAATATTATGGCTTAGAAAGGGTAGTGAATGAATCAAACATTAAATGCAGATTGCTTTTTATTATGAAAATAAACTAGTATTTATACAAAACTAAAATGCTTAACGCAGTAACAATATCAAAGTTCATATATACAGTTTACTAGGCCAGAGTGTTTAAATTACAAAACAGCAGATAAGCAATTGTGCAGTTTTTATTTCCTGCTAGAGCGAAGGTCGCCCGTTGAACTTACTACTGTAGGTCGGTATTGCGCATGGAGTGCAGATTTGCATTTTTCCTGGTCTTTAACTCGTCTGATTGCGTAATAACACTGGCTTTTAAATTATGAATAATGTTTCGTAAATTTGGACTGAAATATATAGTTTTAATCTAATTTAAACATATTAAATTTAGTAATTATGAGGCAAAGCTGGTGATTGCAACATTAAATTTTTCTTGCTAATAAATGGGAATTGCATTTAAAAACGTGCAACTGGATTTCGTAAATTTTAGAAAATAAAATTTATGTGTGTTTAAATCAAGTTTAAACATATTGCCAATTTTAGGCCGAAAAAAAAGAAAAGGAAAACTATATTGTTTCTTCCACATTAAGGGTTTTTAGAGGATATTCTTCTACGGCTGACTGGCGTTGTTTGGATTGATGCTTCCTTCGGTTGATCCTTTTCCGAATGTAGTAGAAGGCTCTTATTAGAATAGCCCCTCCCAATAGGCTGCCTGTGATCCCGCTGGATAGATAGGAGTGGTGGCGGATGGTTTTCCATGTCACGTCTTTTAGACGCTGTTGATGATTCTTCTGGATAGTTAGTAGCGATGTCGGATGGCTCTCCATGCTACTTCCTTCAGATGATGTTGCAGGTCTAACCGAGAGGGTTGTAAATCCTCGAAGTGGTTCGGTTGCTGCAACACTGGCTCCTTTGCTATTTCTGTAAAAGAGCTTTTGTGTTATTGTGTCGTTGACTATGTTACCAATTGGTTTGGAACATCCTGCCAACGTCCATCGGCTGCTTCTTCCTTTAGAGACGAACATTATATGAGTGCATACGATAATTAATATCACTCTTGCCGAGGTTAGCTGTTTTAAAAGGTGCCGTATCGGTATTCCACATTGCGAGTCTTCGGTAAATTCCCTCGCAGACTTTAATAAGCCTTCTTGATACCATCTTCTACGAGGGGCTAAGTGCTTAGCATTGTGTTTATTGTTTTCTGAACTTGTTGCTGTTAGTTCTTGAATCCACCTTCTATTAGGCGTAGAATATTTGGTTTCGGATTTTTCATTTTCTGAATTCCTGGCTGCTGCCATTTCTAGGTTCCACCCTACACCGGGTGCTAAGTATTTAGCGAACTCGGAGGTTTGCTCGCTTGCTGCATTTCTTGATGCCATTTCTTGATGCCACCCTCCACTAGGTGCTAAATGTTTAGAGAACTCGGAGGGTTGCTCGTGTACTGCAATTCCTGCTGCAACTTCTTGACTCCATCCATCGCTAAGTGCGACGTGTTTGGTGTTTTCTTTTCCTGCATCCCCTGCCGACAAGTCTTGGTGCCGCTCTCCACCGGGTGTCAAGTTTTCAATGGATTCGGAGGGTTTTCCATTTTCTGCAGTTATTGCTGTAACTTCTGGGCTCCATCCATTACCGAGTGTCAAGTTTTTAGTGGACTCGGAGGTGTTCTTGTTAGCAGCAGTTATTGCTGCAACTTCTTGGCTCCGTCCATCGCTAGGAGCTGCTGTAGAAGCATCTGGAGGAGTTCCAACGATTTTTTCGTGGCCTGCAATTTCTGGACTGCATCCACTGCTTGGAGCTGCTGTAGGAGTTTCAACGATTTGTTCGTGGCCTGCAATTTCCTTTCCTTTATGTCCATCGACTTTGTGAATGGGAACTTCCTGAATGGGAACTTCGTGGATGCGGACTTCATGAACGAGGATTTCGTGAGTGAGGACTTCGGAGGTTCCATGCACTTGGTGATTTTCTTGTGGATGAGAAGATGCTACCTTTTCACATTTGATGATAACAGGATGTTGAACTTCCGTATTCTTTATATTGGCAGCTGCAATTGCTCGTTCTTCCGCTGTAGGATCGGTTGTTAATATTTTCTTCACCTGCTGGATTGTTTGCTTGTCATTGGTAGGTGAACTTCGGAATTGACCACAGCTTTTGATGTAGTGACCTCCATGATTAAGAGTTTCGGAAGCTTCGATTTTCTGCGGTCTTTCCTGTACTGATTCTGTGAATTTCTTTTCACGTACCTGATATTTTGGGGAAAGTGTTTTTTGTGTGGGTACTTCTTCTGTGTCCCAGAATTTCTGCAACTGATATTCTTCTCCAATTTTGGCAACCATGGTGTTGACTCTAATGCTGTCGTTATGCTGTCTTCCAATGGTTCCAGCTAATATCCAACCCAGTTTGGTATTTTGTCCCAAGATGCCATCCTTGGTTCTAGTGATTTCTTCTAGAATTATTTTAGAATATTCTTCGGCGCCTAGAATTATGTCTATGGGGCCAGGTTGGTTGAAGGTTGGATCGGCGATGAAAACATCGCTCCAGGAATTGATATTTATATTTGGGATAGGGGATGAAGGCATGGCTTTGGTAAGTTTGGGAAGTATTAGTAAATTGACAGGTAGGGAAAAGTTACTTGAAAATCTAGGTGTGATCAAACCTGGGATTTTCCATTTGGCAATTTTTGGCTCGCTGTTCCCAATTCCTGTGATTTCAGCTCGAACTTTGGTCCTGGGTAACCCCAATAATTCGGCTGATGCTTCCGTGATAAAAGACCCCTGAGACCCGGGATCTATTAATACTCGTAGTAGATGAGTCATCCCGGATGCTGCCTTTACTTGAACCATTGCTGTGGCAAGTAGAACTTGGCTCTCCTGTGCGCCTAAATTGGCGGTGATGATGTCCGACTTCGGCTTCTTTTCTGGAGCGTTGGAAGTCTTCATAGCTGCTGCATGAGCTGACGTTCTCATCCTTTGGGCGGGGAGCGGCCTTGATGGTGGCTGCGCCTTATGAAGCAGTGTATAATGCGGGAAGCGACAGATCCTACAATTAAAATAGGCACGACATGGTATATTTGAATCGTGTCGCAAGCATCGATAGCACAATCGATTGTTTTTTACTGCTTCTAGTTTTTCATGGGTAGGTAGCCTCTGGAATTGGCTACAGTTGTCGATGTAATGATCTCCATGGCACAGCTTGCAATTTAGGGATGCGGAAGCGTAATTCTTCTGTGGTCTTTCCTGCGTGGGCTTTCGAGCTCCATCTATGGATTCTAGGGATTGGAACCGCACTTGCAGGAAAGCCATTAAATTTTGGTGATCCTGGACTTCATTTGGACATTGAAGCGACTGTTCATATAATTTGTTGGTTTCAGGATCCCATTTTCTTAATCCACGGACCCCAACTGTCCGTGGAGATGCCTAAATTTTTGATTACCTCCACACATTCCTTGATGGAGTCGTGCAATCTTTTTAACCCTTGGGCTGACTCTTTGGAGAGGACCGGCAGATCGAATATGGTATCTAGCAATTTAGTTAAAATAAGGCGATTATTTTGATACCTTTGTTGCAGCAGATTCCAGGCGGTGTTGTAGTTTGCTTGGGTAACAGCTAGATGCTGGATCAGTCGGCTTGGCTCTCCCTTAAGATGCGTCTTTTTTAAATATTGCATCTTGATGACATCGTCCATATTCTGGTTGTCATCTACTAATTTGGTGAACAGGTCCTTGAAAGTGGCCCATTCCTCATAATTTCCCTCGTATATGGGAATTTTGACTTGAGGAAGCGAGATGGCTGCTGCTTGCTCGTTCCTTGTTGGCGCTTGCAATAAAATAATTAAATTTCTATACCTGTCTTCCAACGTAGTATATTCAGGACTGAAGTGCATTTGTTCTGAAGCCATGTCGTTTGACATAACTTCTTCGTCCATCTCGACCACACGATCCCATTTTTCTCTTAATTCCTTTGTCGTGATGGCGGGCCTCCCTAATTCTTGTGTTAGTTCGGCGTCGTTCATCGCTTGCTTAAAATTCTGAATCCGAATCTGCAGTTTTCGGATACGAACCTTTTGCTCGGGGTTGGCCACCATTTCCTCTTGCGTTCTGCTTACGGAGGCGTTGGAAATTTCCGTTGTTTTTGAACAGCTCTGCAAGTAACTTTTTGCTTCGCCGTATATGGCTTTAATTTGGTCGTAATACCCTGTTTTAAAATAATTATGAGTTGGAATACTTAGCTGCCCCATTTCTGCGTGATTTTTAGTTGCAGTGTTCCAAAGTTCGTCCAGCGTTTTGTTGCGACTGGCGATGTAGGCTTCATTTTTTCGGCTGGCAGGGTCCTTTTTGCTGTTGGATAATATTTGCTTTATCTTCTGCGCGAGCTCTTCTTGGGCGATAGCTAAGTTGTTGAATTCCTCCATGTTGTTGGCCATTTTCTGGGAACTGGGTGGTTGGCAGATGTTGTCTTCTTCTCGGGATGTGTTTTTTCGTTAGTTGGAGACAGATCCGGCTCGAAGGACCATGAACAGAGATGCCTGAGAGGCTGTGTCAGGACTCCGTTACTTTGCGCTGATTCTATCCGTCAAGCACGTAAACAAGACTGTGTTTACGTTTTAAACCAATGTAGTCAATGGTACTTGAACGGACGACAATAAAAAACCACCCTTGGAGCACAGCCTCATGCCCCATAAATATTATGGCTTAGAAAGGGTAGTGAATGAATCAAACATTAAATGCAGATTGATTTTTATTATGAAAATAGACTAGTATTTATACAAAACAAAAAATGCTTAACGCAGTAACAATATCAAAGTTCATATATACAGTTTAATAGGTCAAAGTGTTTAAATTACAAAACAGCAGATAAGCAATTTGTGCAGTTTTTATTTCCTGATAGAGCGAAGGTCGCCCGTTGAACTTACTACTGTAGGTCGATATTATGCAAGGAGTGCAGAATTGCATTTTCCTGGTCTTTAACTCGTATGATTGTGTAATAACACTGGCTTTTAAATTACGAATAATGTTTCATAAATTTGAACTGAAATATATAGTTTTTAATCTAATTTAAACATATTAAATTTAGTAATTATGAGGCAAAGACTGGTGATTGCAACATTAAACAGTTCTTGCTAATAAATGGGAATTGCATTTAAAAGCATGCAACTGGATTTCGTAAATTTTAGAAAATAAAATTTATGTGTGTTTAAATCAAGTTTAAACACTGGTTATGGGTATTATGTCTTCAAAATCCGGAGGTGAGGGTGGATTTGCTGCTACACTCGATATAGGTTCTGGTGTTTTCAGTTCTTCGAGTCTTTGGAGTGTGGAGAAACTCAACGTGGTAGTGCACCGTGTCATCTGCCTCCACAACAGTGTTAATCGACTGATAGAGC